>JAODUO010000124.1:0-110000 GCA_025642075.2 Ridgeia piscesae
GTGGTATTACATAATCTACTGATAACAGTAATATGTTAAATACTTTTCTTTATATTTGATCTGTAAAACATAAAATAAGGTCAACATTACATTTGTGTCACTGGTTTTGGTAAGGAAAAGGAAATGCGATTGTTGGCATATTTAAAATAAATATAGCTGGTTATTTGCTGTATGTGATAACACGCTGTGTTATATATGGGGTACTTAACGAATAATCGCACATCACCACATTATACTTATTTTGTTGACACAACATTAGCTGTATTTTTATAACTACAGTACTGTCATTGTTTGAATAAATTATGTTTGAATAAAATATGCAATCAATAATGATGTGTTGGTACAATAACCATGCACTCTAAATGTGCTAGTAGAGGCTATTGTATATTATAGACTTCCTCGTAAATGAAGCCCCCACAAGATGGTGTCAGATGTGAAAGCTAATTTGTTAATATTTCTTATATTACCATTTTCAACCATCCACACATTCATATCGTGTAATCTATTTATTGTTTAATCATGTCCAGGATGTTTGAAATTCTTTTATAGAAATATTGTAATTATGTTAGAGGAAAAATTATGTCCATGACATAGCAATACAGTCGTATTATAAAACGGAAAGGATGCTATGTAACTACCTTCCTACATAATTGTATAGAATGCCGTCTGCAAATTACTGCGGCGAATTACTGATCGGTCCAGTTTAAAGGCAGGTCCCGTTTGTTGACAATACATTTTAGTATGCCATTTTGGTTGTGTATTGGCGTGATGTGTAGATGCGGAATCCGCTTTCAAATAGGGTATTTATGCAATTGCAATTACCAATAAAAGTATGCAAACATACAAGAGTCAATGAAACACATAATAGTTATTAAATATATTTTGGCGATGTTGTTATATCAAAATAACGCACAAATCTATACCTGAATGAACAAACACAATAGCCCCAATAGGGAAAAGTTACGGGACCTATTATTGCGTTATCGTAAGTTACGATTAAATATGTGCCATATTTACGAATACTTTTATCTTAACAGTTTCGAGAATAGCATTTACGAAAACGTCGTAACTTACAAAGTGTTGACGTAATTTTCACGAACAAATGGTGCTAGCCAGGTAAGAAATTCGTAAGTCGTTCGAGAATAATGGCCTTGGTGGTATATCTGATATTTCATATAAATATTTAAAGTGGACAAAATGCTAAATCAAACATTTCACATTAATTACAATTAATGTCTACACCACTTGCATGAAAGACATTTATTCTAGCCGCATTTCGTTCTAACCGCATTTCATTTCTGTATAACATACATTGGACACGGTAAGTAGTCAATCTATGACAATAAAACTGTGATTCCGCTGTGTCTCAAGTTTATTGACGTGCACCAAATATATTCGCGTGGCCACCAGGTTCAGGCTATTTGTCAATAAATAGACATGCTGTATTTGCGCAATTTTAATTTCCTTCATCAGAGCATGAAAAGCGCCGAACTGCTGGCCACCATCTTTTTCGTTTTTTCAGTTTTTCTTTCTTTTCTTCGTCATAAATTTGCCACAGCACAGCCAATGCACCGAGCAAAATTGCATGTTCTTCTTCACTGCTGGTGCTGCAACTGTCAGCCATTGCCGTAAACAAGCACGTGTGCATCTGTAATGGCCTTCACCTCATTAGCATAAACACATCACTGGAAGTGGTTACATCTAGAGAGTAAGCTAATGTCGATATTCGTAATATTCACCATACTATTTTGTTTACACAAATAACAAAGTGGTATTAGAGTCCGTACATGTGTAGTTTACAGTTCATAATCGCCATACCATTTCAGTGACAGTCTACTCCATGCGGATCTGTGTTGCATCGGGGTAGGACGTGTTGTTTCGGACGTCGTCTTGATCGGTGTCTCGGACCGACGTGGCATAGCATCTGTGTTGGACCAGCTGTGTCAGACGTCGTCTCGATCGGTGTCTCGGACCGGCGTGGCATCGGTGTTGGACCAGCTGTGTAAGACGTCGTCTCAGGTCGGCGTTTCAGACCGACGCGGCATCAGCGTTAGCCAAGCTGTCTTCTATGTCATCTGGCGGAAGATGATCGTGATAAAACTCCATGGATGCACGGAGGTGACGGTGATTCCGATGATTCTTCTTAACGTTAGTATCAACTTCGTTGGAGTTGTTGTTTAGCACTCGCCGGCAACGTCCTAGTGTCCGCTTTCTTTCACCGGGCAGGCTCATTCGTACTGCCTGTCCCACTTGCAATGATGTACGTGTCTTTGTTCCTGTGTCGTATGTGCTGGCCTGCAGTTTCTTTTGTTTCGACAGTCTAACAGCTGTCTCTGTGTCAATCTTCGGCTGGAATAGTTCTTCTGCGGTTGGTAGTAGTGTACGTGTTCGGTGACCCATGAACCGTTGCGCTGGCGAAGTGGTAGAGCCTTCGCTCCTTGTGTTTCGATAACCCAGCAGTGCCAACAATGGATCATTTCTACTTTGATGCGCTTTAGTAAGAAGCGCTTTGTACATATGCACAACATGTTCAGATTTGCCTTTCGATTGCAGATAACGCGCATTTGATATGGTGTATTCAAACATCCACAATTTCGCAAATACCTTGAACTCATGGCTTGCGAATTGTGGATCGTTGTCTGTGATAAGAATATATAAGGATATAAAATATTCCATGGCGTGCGAACAATAGTTTGAACTGGTTGATGACAGCAACTAACGTCGTCTTAAGTCATTCAACCATTTAAAAGTAGTATGGCCAGTAATCTACTTGATGAGGAAGTTCTGCCTTCCAAGTTCAAACAGGTCAGCCCCGATCTTAGCCCAAGGAAACGATGGTAGCTGATGAGCTTGTACTGGCACTCGACTATTGCTTGGCAAATGTGCTTCACACACCACATCTTGCAACACAGTTTTTTCTCTCTGCATTCATTCTGGGCCACTAGCGGATTGATCGTTCTCATCGGGCATAGACACCTATTCCGATTTGGCTGCTGTGGATCTGGCTTAGCATAATGTTTCCGCAGCGACGTAGGAACCACTAGCTGTTCTCCTCTGTAGACCAGTCCGTCTGTTTCGATTAGGTTGCTCGTTCATCGTAGTGTGGTCTTACTGCTGGCGGACAATCGACTCGTTATGGCAAACCTATCTTGGTGAGCTGTATCAACTGTTGGTTGCCAGCGTTTGCTGTTATGTTCTGTCTGAGCTTGTTGCCCTTTGGCTTTGTGATGTGCATTTCCTCATCGTGGTTCATCGATTTAAGGGCACGAATTTCGGTTACTCACACTTCACGTCTTCTGGCACCTTTTCATGAGCGCGGCTCAGAATGTCATCTATGTACATGGCCGCCTGCTCTTGTACTGAACATCCGAACTGTATTTCTGCAAAGGCAGACGCATCCGTTGCAGCTGTTTGGGCAATGTCTGCACCTCCTTCTTGAAGATTGCCTTCAACAGTTCGTGATCTGATTCAACAGTAATGATTTCACGGCCGTACAATTATTGTTTAAACTTGTCACAACCGATGTCCAGGAGCTCTTTTTCTATGGCCAACTTCGATGCCGCTGCGCGAGTAACCCAATTAACGCTGGTACCAATGGAACATCCAATATCACTTGTTTAAATAACCTTGCCTTGATAAGCAAGGCGACTCTTCGAGGCCGCTACCTGAGGCAATCGCGGTTTTGAGAGGATTCACTCGAGTGACTGACGTCATTAGCAGTAACAACCAATAGGGAATGTAGGTCCATACTACACAAGACATTAATTCATAATTACACGACACAATCATTTAAATATGAATTCATTATAGTATTGTAAAGTCACCACATTCTAGGTATTCTTATTTTAGACCAATAAGATGAACATCGCAATTTACACACTGAGCAACTAATTGTTTCTTTAATTTATTTACATCAGGGGTTTATCTCCGTGATCATGATCATCGTTGTTCAGTTGGATTACTCTTGCAGTACTGCGTGCACAGTGTATATTACCATAAACCGTTAGGGTTATGCGGATAACCCGAGTAGGCCAACCGAAATAGGCATATGCTTGCGTATCGTCTCTCAGTATCTGTGAGCGCCCTAAACGCATAACAGACATATTGATTCTCCTGCAGCAGCACGGGCCCTAACCCAGTCCGGCTGGCATCGCACTGGACTGTGACTGGTTTCTTCACATCATACTAATGTTGTACCGGTGCTCTCGTTAGTGACTTGATCACATCACATGGTGTGGGAATTCGTCCACTGCAATTCTGCATGTTTATCTTCCAGTCGGCGTGGCTGTTTTGTCATGCCTGAGAATGATGGTATTAATTTGGATAGATAGTTCACCGTGCCAAAGAAACGCTTCAGGGACGTGATGTCAGTCGGTGTCGGCATTGGTATCAACCCTTCTTTCTCTGTGCTAAAATGCCCCATGTAGCGGAGGCTCTTTTGGCATCATGTTACTTCCTGCGTCTTCAGCTTCAAATTCGACCGGCGACATATCTCGTAGAATGCACTCTCGCTGGTATCAAGGCTGCAATGAGACAGTATTCTGCTATGTCTTCTACGCCTTCTACGTTTTCCACGAACTCGTGCATTGCACGTTGCCATTCTTCTCGAGCCGAGTTGTTTCCGAATGATATACGCTTCCAACAGAATCGTCTAAAAGGACTGTTGAAGGTTGTTTTGTAGCTTGACTCGTTGTTCAGATATGTTTGTCAAAATCCGTTTTTGTGAGCTACCACTGAGAATCGCCGTACTTTTGTCAATCCTATCTCGGTAGTCGATATATGATAATGTTCCCGGCGAATAACCTTGTATGGCTTCACCATTGCTAACGTACTCGACACACATTCTGTCGGCTCTGGAATGATGTCCTGCTCAAAACAAAATCGGCTTTTGCCTTAACTTTATTTCCCATTGGCACAGGTACGTGACGCGGTGTGTGAATCACAGTTGTCAACTTATTTCCTGTGACGATATGATGTTCCTTTTTTGAAGATTATCAACTCCTCCAAAGTCGTCGTGATATTCTGCGAGCAGATCCTCTGTCATGGTTACTGACTGATGTTTCGCCATCTTATGTCTCTCTCTATTCTGTCCATCGCGCCCGATGATGACACCAGTGTGGAGTTTTGTCCTTGTGCTTTGATGATCATCGGTGAGAGATTAGTCCAATCTGAGCTGCAAAGCAGTTGATACAGAAGATGACAGGGGCAGAAGCATCAGGAAAGCCATTGCGGACATTCTGACCATGTTAGTATTTGTTATGATATATTTTGTTCAGTGTGTTTCTTTCCGTTGTGAATGGCCTGCCTCCACTGGTGTCGATCTTCTGAAAGAGTATCCCGGGTGTCTAAGGCGATGTGTGTAGCCTATCGGTATCGTTTGACTACATATTTTTATCTCAGCCGTTGTCGACCATGAAGACGTTTCACTTTGGCTAATTCCCTATAGAACACATCCTTTGGGAGTCTGCTATCATTCATATGTATGATATGTACAGTCCAACGGAGTTGTGAAGCCTTTAGAGTGGTTTCTATGCTGGACATATTAGCCCGTCTCAAGACTTTTGGAATGTGATATTTCCAGAATGTGTCGTAGATGCACTTGGGAAAATGTTCTAAAGTGGCGACGGTAGAGAGAGTATGTCTCCGCTGGGTACACTAGTGTTGGAAGCACAAGTGTTTTGTACACCCCAGAAGCAGCATGAATACGGTTGTTAATTTCCACATCAATGGTGTTGTCAGATGCAACAGTGCTGTCCAGGTATGTGAAGTTCTTAACTGATTTAGTGGCGTGCCATACATTTCAACATATGGATCGATTGAGGTTTGTCCGGATGGAGGTTGGTAGAGCATCACAGTTGCCTTTGTGTTGATTTTAAGTCCAAACAGGGTTGCAGCTTGTTCAAACTGTTTGCATATCTCTCTGGGGTCTTCTCGTGTATGTACAACGATGGCAGCAGCATATGCAAATAGTATTTCACGAATGCAGAGTTCTCAAGATGGTGTGCTTGCCCTTAATCTAGCCAACTGGAATAATTTTCCATCAGATCTAGTGCGGATGAAAACTCCTGCACTTAGGTATTCGGACGCTGTATACAGTAGTGCTGCCAGAGTGAACAAGACACATCCTTGCTTCAGTCCATGGCTAATTTCAAATGGACCAGTAGTTCATCCACCGATAGACACTGCTCTAGCCATACCATCATAACATTCTTGAATCATGTTGACAAAAGTTTCCGGACATCCATATCTCCTTAGTAAGGTCCACAAGGTTGATATGTCCACAGTGTCATAAGCTTTTGACTACGGGCACCCTTCTTTTTCTATATTGGAATTATCGAAGCATCTTTCGACTGTTGTGATAGTTCTTTAGCTGTCCAACAAATGCCCTTAATCTAGCCAACTGGAATAATTTTCAGCAGTTGATCATGATGGGCTATACCTCCATACTACTAGATTTCAGCAGGTGTGTCATCTAGTCCTGGTGTTTTCCTGATTTTATTGATTTGATGGCAGCTAAGATGTTCATGTTGGTGGATTTGCCATGGACTTCCTGGACTGGGTATTGATCTGCTGCTGCAAGTGCTTCTCTAGCAGATGCTGGGCAATTCAGTAGATCGCTGAAATATTACCACCTACAATTGTTGGTTTCCCTGTGAGCATTTGTGAACCTTCCGCATCTCTAATTGGCGAAACAGCAGTTTTCTGCGGACCATAGACCTGCTTGAATGCAGCGAAGAATCATTTTGAAGAATGCGTCATGTGTCTTACGTCTTTCGTCTAGCAGTGATACAATCATGAATCTTATGTGTAGCTGTGCTCGATGACGTTCGCGGCGCAGCACGTGATTTCGCACGAGGTGAATTGTCCACTGAGTTGACAACACTTACTGTCATGGATTTTCACGTACTACATACAGGATTTCAGCGACAACACTTGCGCGAAGTCATCGTTTGTGATGTTGCAGGTCAATCAATATATGTTGTCTCTTATGACGACTTATTGGTAGAGTAACTCTTCTGTAACAGTATGTTGCATTCTGCCCCGGTATCAATACGAAACGGAACTTGTCTCTGAGTTCTTTGTTGGGCGACTTCCATTGTAATTCTTAATCGTGACTCATGTCCAACTAGTCCGTCGTAAACTAGATATGGAGTGTGTTGAAGCGTACACTGCATTTGACTTGAAAATATTTTTCTTCCGCTTTTAATGCAGGCTTGCCGATATGCGGGGCATTCACGTTTTACATGTCGTCGTCCACAATATTTGCATTTAGGCTGGCCCACATTATTACTTTGGGTTTCCTTCTGATATCGATGAGTTGTGCTAGGGTTGCGCATATTATTTGTGGGACGTTTCTGCACATAGTTGACCGTGCCATGTGTACCGTTCTGCATGACTTGTAGTTGTGAATGAATGAATGAATGACAATTTATTTTTTGGAATCGTACAAAGCACATATGCAAACAGTATGCTTAAACTAAAAATGTAACAATCAATTATATAATGTACGATTCCGGGTAGACAGCGGATTCATTTAAGGCTGTTGTTTAGATAATAATTATTATTATGAAACCATTTCTAATAAATTAAACTGGTCGCTGGCAACCCTACCATAGCTGTATAAACAATAATGTTATAATAAAAATGTCACGTGTAACACGTACTAATAGTTTTTATAACTGACCAGATATGTAAAACGTAACACTACTATTCAATAATAAGTGTTCAATAAACACGTATAGCAAACGTGTAGTAATACCAACTACCGACAATGACAATGATATAATTACATACGTATAACAATTATGATCAGGTATGTTATATTGAATAAACTTCAGCTAGCTCTTCATATCCATTTACAACAATTGGTTTTAGTGATACTGCAAAACATTATATATTTTTTCTTGCTGGATGGTAAACGGAATTATGTTCCATATCAATGGACCTTTACATAAGAAACTGTTAGAATATTTTTCTGTTAGAGAAGTGAAAGGACGTATATGTGAGGCTTGTCTAGATTCGTGAATATATATGCCATGGGTAAATGTAAAGATCGCGGATAAATAATGGCATACACTCCTGTGAACATAATTATACATATATTTCCCAATCTCCAGTTCGTATACATTATTCAATTTAATAAATGTTTAAGCATGTAAAGAGGTGGTGAGAATGTTCCCAATAATTTCTTTTGAGTATGGAACGAACAATTTTTTTTTGATAATAAATAATTGTGTCAAGTACGTTTTATATGTAGACCCCCACAAGATGATTCCATATGTCAAGTAAGAGTAACTAAAGTGTAATAAATTGTTTTAAGGGCGGACACATGAAGATAGCTTTTAACTGTATTGATTACATATAAAGCACTGGCTAATTTATTTTTGCATTTGTTTATGTGTTCGTGCCAATCAAGTATTTCATAAATATGAAGACCTAGAAATTGTACACACTTCAGACGCTGGATAATTGTGTTAGACATTGTTAAACTGATTTCTTCATTCTCTGGAAGAGGGGATCTATAGAATAACATGCATTTCGTTTTGGAAATATTTAGAGATAATTTATTTGCATAAAAACAGTCAGCTAATACTTGAAGTTCTTTGTTCATTTCTTCGTATATATTATTAACTTGTTTTCCAGTCTTGTATATAGTAGTGTCATCAGCAAATAATATAGTTTTGCAATGCTTTACATAAAACGGAAGATCATTTATGTAAATCATAAACAGGAGCGGTCCAACTATAGACCCCTGCGGGACGCCGTATGTGATGTCCCGTTGAAGCGAATCACTATTATTATTCTTAACATATTGTTTCCGATTTGACAGATAACTTTTAAACCATTTGATATGAGTTCCCCTTATTCCATAAAATTCAAATTCACACAATAAGATTTGGTGATCAATTGTATCGAATGCTTTACTTAAATCCAAGAAAACACTAAGAACCGAGTCTTTATTTTCCAAAGCTTTTATAATATCACTAGTAAGTGCGATTATAGCATTTATTGTTCAACGTTTTTCAGGAAAACATATTGGTTATTACTTAATATTGTATTAGTTTGAATGAAATGAAAAGTCCTTTTATATACAACTTTTCCCAGTATTTTAGAAATTGAAGGTAACAATGATATAGGTCTGTAATTGGAATTGTCGTCTTTAGTGTTTGACTTATGAACAGGTATAATTTTAGCAATTTCCAATTCATCTGGTACTATTCCCTCAGACATTAACATGTTTATTAAAATAAATAAAGGCATAGCTATTTGCTCAGTAAATAACTTTAAAACAAGTGGACTCAAATTGTCGTGACTTGTACTTTTCTTATTATTTGCCTGATCTCACTTGCATACTACTTGAATTACGTTTAGGGCAATTCTGAAGATAAGATATAAATTGTTTTTTTATTGAAGTATCGCAGTGGCATGGTTTAGACCAACATTTGTAAAGGAATTACAAAATGTCTTTAATTATAGCATTATTATTTTTGAAATGTAAAGAAATGCCAGATATATTGTTGTTTTTCCAATCATCTGTTTTTGTAAATTTCATGAATTTGAACATTATCACGGATACACATCGCGACACCACCTTGAGATTTAATCTTTCTATTTTGTATAAATAAAGTTATAATTGGGTAGCTTGAAAAGATGCGCATTATCGTCATTTACAAAAGTTTCACATAACAAAATATAGTCAATTTCCACATGTGCATCAGAAAGTTGTGAGAATAATGTTTGAAGTTGATCAAATTTTGATGAGAGTCCTTGTATGTTTAGGTGGAGCACTTTACACTGAAACTTATTATGACTAAACTTGTCAGGAAGGATATCGTTAACATCATAATAATTACTATTTATATCTACTAAATTAAAAGGGTTCGTTTTTACATTTTCATATTGGATATTTCTCTCGTACAAGTACCTGAGATCTAGCTTGGTATTATGACTTAATATTTCATCCATACTTTCTTGACAATAAATAACTTACAATATAGTACTTTGTTAGATCATAGACGAGCGATGTCATTGTAGAAATAATAAAGCTATACGGTTTGATCCAGTAGATACCATCAATAGAAATAGTTCCAAGAAAAGAGTCAATGTAACTGAAGAACCCCTTTGTCGGTCAGTATTACGCAGGCGGAAATTGTGTTTTAATATAAGCGTTAATTGTTGTTAATTCGTGTTTTATTAATATTGTACCTACTAAAAACCGAATTCCAGAATAATTTCAATGAACAATACAATACAATCGATTATAATAATGATAGCCATGTTGTATTTCAGTGTTTGATCCGTGCATGCTACATCCAGAGACCGGTTCTTGCAAAAGATACAGAATTCGTTGGTTTTACAATCCAAGGCTTCGGCGTTGCAGACCTTTTGTATATGGTGGATGCGGCGGAAATGCAAACAATTTTAAAAGTCTGGCGTTTTGCACACGGTTCTGCCCCAAAACAATTCGACGTAAGTGACTGAAGGCAACTCAAAGTTACAAAAGCATTACCGCTTTATTGCACTCTCCACAAACCCCCGTACAGTTCTCTCCCAATCCCCCACATCTCCCTAGGCAATCCCCCATCCTGTGCGTTCTCGATTCTCCATTAACTTACACTCTGAATGTATCCGCTTTCTTTGCCTGCCTTTCTTCTCCCATTCCACGTAGTCATCCAACTATAACCGATCCATCATAAGCGTCATCTATCTCCCTTCACTCCTATTTTCAAAAGTGCTATTATTTTCCCACAAATATGTGTATATCTGTTTCATTGTTTCCATTCCGTGTGTACTTCCGGTTGTATATTTTGCTGCCTATATCATGCTGCATTTATCATTTAAAATGAACTGTTGTCTTGAATAACATTTAGCAATAACATTAACTGGATTAATTAAGTCAATAACTTCTAGCATTGCAGACTGTCGTGTCTTTACTGTATAATTTCAGTGCCTGGATTTGGCATATACGTTCACGTTCACACACTAGGATCGAGTTTAAATGCAGCGATAGCATTTATTGACAAATGCAAATATTTGAAAAAATCAAATACAACTGTACAGTAACATAATATAGCATAGGCATCCATTTCATATAACGTAATTGTCACTCAGTGACGTCAAAGGAACGTAATGACCCATGCAATTGGTTTCCCGCGAACTCCCTTCACACGCCTACTAGGCCATAGCCACTTGTTGTCCCACGCCCACAGTTCAGCACGCAGTACGACACACACAGCGTACAGTACGACCAATACATATCAGTGGCTGTGCGTCACAATAGCTGGCGAATTGCCGAATAGCGTTGTTGCCCTTTGTCCGATGCATCAATAGGGCCTGCAAGTGGGTCACGATACATGGCGTGACTCCGCGCGACTGGAGCTTATTGGGGACTAAGCGAGACTAATTGGGGACTGGACACAAGAATAATATTCTAACGATGGATGACAGTTGTAGCTTCCGACTGATGAATACTAGGAAAATCAGTCCATAAATATCTTGTGTTATACGTTTCTTATCTTAAATGTCCAATTTAATATTGAGTTTACCACACTATCATAGGCACATAGCGATTTACGTAGTGCAGATAATCGACACGATGCTAAACTGTATGTGTCTTTTACGGGATTTGCGTTTTACATTGCTGTACGTTGTGGTTTCGATAAGCACTTATATCTGACAAGTTGTCTAAATGCCCATAATCATAACACATGTATACGTTTGGCCCAAACAGGTCGTATTGCGCGAAAACTGGCACTCTTCATTATTAGTCAAGATCGCCAAACACAAGTACTTGCCGCTATTGCCATGGCAACCACCATAATAATCGATTAAAATTCATGATTTCCGTGATCATTGTCACCGGCAAAGTGTTCCACTGCTTCTGCTTGTAATAATCCTTCGGACAATATAACTGAAATACGCTATTTCCGGACAGTTCGATTATTACGACCAAAACAAAACTAAGTCCTATATGTTAACATGGAGTAAATGGACCTCCTGCCCCCAACTGCCCCAGCCTCGTTTTCGCGCGCGAGACTTGCAGGCCCTATTGGTTGCCGCCTCGCTTGCGCCGGTGTGGAAAGTCGTGCGGTCCAGGACGTCGAAGGTTAGCGGTTCATGTCAAAGGTTAGCGGTTCATGGTAAAGTTTAGCGCGACGTTACGGCCCGCAGCTAGCCAGTCTAGAATGTATATCTCGTCATAGTGGTCGTTGTGCAGATAAATGGCAAGACCACGTGCGCGCTGGAAACTAGTGTGCAACGTAGGGTCGAAAGGTAGGTCGTCGCCACAGCGCGCAGAAATGATTTATTATGTAACACAGTCGCCGCGGTGGTCATGAACTCAGTCCCGACATTCTGGCAACGGGTCAAAGTTGATCGGCCACCTGAGGTTACGCCAGTTCAGCGCGCATGTGCATACGTGGGACGACGTTCTGGACTGCTCGACGTTGCAGACCGTCGGACTGTAACGTCGCGCTAACCTTTGCCATGAACCGCTAACCTTTGACATGAACCGCTAACCTTCGACGTTCTGGACCGCTCGACGTTCTGGACCGCCACACCTGGTCCCTGGCTAACACCTCCCTGGCCACTTTCCGCGTGTCTTTATCTGCGTTCCAGTATCGGCTAGGTGCTAGACTTTTAAAACACTGATTGCCACATAGCACATCCAAATAGCCTACATATGAATAGAGATATACGCGTATAATACCGTTATACGTTATTGTATAAATTATAATTATTTTTTATCTCGAATATTTACATGATTCAACACGTATTTTACCTGCTTGGTGTCAAATAAACATTATGGCCATATGGGTACATTGAAGTCTACCTACGACAGATTTGTTATAGTGGAGTTTGTTCAGGTCAAACTCGATCACCAAGGCGTCATATATCAGCCGAAATATGCTAAACATAATGTGCACTTTTCTTTAAAATAAGTACCTTATCTCAAATTTTTCAAGGTTTGGCAGGGTGCGGCACCTGCACAATCTAGCGCGTTTGCTTCAGTTCGTTTCCCTATATACCGATAAGATAGCGTAGGCAAACATACTTCACATCAAGTAGTAAATATACATGTAACTGATACTTATATTTAAACAATATATATTCCACTTTTGTATTCGATTAAGTAAGTATTAATATCATCAAACTGAAAACAAAAACGTATGCCATATCGACTGTAATAGTATATATATATATATATATATATATATATATATATTATTAATATATATATATATATATATATATATATATATATATATATATATATATATATATATATATAATGACAACCTGAATATATTACGTGTTTTATTTCATTGTGGATGGGCTGGAAAAACAAATGGGCTTCCTCTATGGGACAAGGTTTTTTTCATACAAGTTTGCGCCCTTGTAAAAACGGGACTCTTAATGATATTATGCGACGTAAGGTTTTGCTGATTTAAGCCAATGTTCGTTATTGAAATGAAAGTGCACAGCAAGTTTTCTTTTGTTGAAATGAAAGTACAAATAAATGTGTGTTAGTAAAATGTAGGTGTTTCGCATTGACATTCAATCGTAATGGCAAGTGTTTTAATCATATGCAAATGCTTTTGTGCGTGAACATTAAATACAACTTTACATGCGACCACGCACGCACGCATGCAAGCGCGCACACACACACACACACACACACACACACACACACACACACACACACACACACACACACACACACACACACACACACACACACACACACACTAACTGTTATATGATGGGGACACCCTGATTATATTTTAGGGATTCGGGTGGTATGCCGAAAGAAAAAGCTGTGAACCATTGTGTTCAATAGTAACTGAAAGTTTTATTGTAGACCCAATCGCTTCATATTATTATCTGCATGTGTGCGAGTAAAAGTATCTTAAACGTGTACAGGTAGCCATGATTATGATTGAAGAATGTTATAAAAATTATCTCGGTTTATAAAACCAATTGCATTATTTCACTCAAATACGCCGTGTTTACAGGGATGTTTTGTATTTGGAATATATGAATCCACTCTGAAATTGTGGTACAAACTGCGCACGAAATAAAAACAGCCATCAACTGCGCAACATAACCTATGCTGTATGAATATATTACTAAATGTATTTTTTTTATCCCCGTTTGAAAATCATATGATTATGACTGATGAAACTGTGCAATAATGTTCCTATGCTTTGTTTTATGTTAAGCGTTATGTGGACAAGGGGAAACTAAATGCAATGTTAGATGCACGGCTGCTTGCCAGAAACCGATACCGAAATGCATCGAAACCTGTGTTTCCGGTTGTGTGTGCCCACCCCGATTTCCTTTTCTCCAAAACGGGCTATGCATAACTAAGAAACAATGCGACACGGAAGGTACGTACCACAGATGGACACGAATGTCTTGATGTTCGAATGCTTAAATATTACGAATAAAACCAAAGTACCCAGGAAAAAAAACATTGTGTTATTTTTCAGTGTATTGGGGTTAAATAGTCAGTCTACTAAATAACATTGGAATGCCCTCGGTGTGTCTACTAATAGGTATACTTTTCTTGTGCGAAGTATACTATTGATATTGTCGCCCTCCGCGGACGTGCGGACACATTTACCTGGTAGTTTCACAGTAAACTTACATGAACATAATTATAACGAGATTTGTCATCAAAATTGCTTACTCACTATCCGCTATAGTAATTGCGTCCATATTAATTGAAAGAGCCAATTGCTAACTAGTTCTTCAAATTGTTAAATGAAATGTAAGTTAGATTACGTTGCATTTATTTTCTCTCCAGTAATGTCCTTTTTCGCTATTCGCTAAATGAGAGAATGTGGAGCTCGTCTTGTTATTTTTGGCAGTACTTGATTGCAGTCAACTATACAGCGGTTGGTTGCTAACTTTGCGTATATCATGAACCGACATGACCACGCCGGTGTACCTACAAAATATTTAAGGCACTGACAACAGCCGATTCGGTCTACAACAATTGAAATTATTTCATGTAGTCTAGTTGCAGAACAGCGAACCTAGAAATTGTAATTACTGTAAGGTTTCGTGATTGATATGTGTTCATTCTTAATTGGCTTATTAGCATAATTAGCATTATTAACGCTTGGTCCAAGCAAACCTAATAGGCCTAGAATCATGTGTGATAGCACTTTTCTATACAAGTTTGACTCGCGGAATTCGTTCACACTTAAGAAAAAACACTTAAGAATAAACAACTAGCATACCGCACTAAGGATATACAAACAATGAAAAACGCAGACAGACAGCTACAAACAGAAATCGCACAGGCAAAACAAAGGTATCGTGAAAAGGTTGAAAATAAGTTCAGCTGCATGAGCATTAAAAATGCCTTTGCGCACTTGAAAAAGGTCGTTCTGACAACGTATCTGTCCCTTCCACTACTGATCCATTTAAATTTGCTTCAGACTTAAATTTGTTTTATAACAGATTTGACAGCCAAACTTATTCTACTGAATGTGAGACGCTCCTAGCTGCTGGCCCTTTAACCCTACCAGGTGGTATTGAAATGTATACAGTGGATGTCACAAATCAGTTAAACAAATCTAAGGTTAATAAATCTCCTGGCCCAGACGGCATTCAAGGCCGCTTACTTAAAGAGTGTGTAGTTGAGCTAAGTCCGGCATTTCAGCCCTTGTTTCGACAATCTGTGGATAGAGGTGTGATTCCAGAGGTGTGATTCCTATCATATGGAAAACTTACGTAGTGGTACCCATCCCCAAAATGTCATCCCCGTCAGAGTTAAGCCAATTCAGACCAGTGGCTCTAACGTCCATCACCATGAAATGTTTTGAAAGATTGATTCTTATCTTCTCCCACATGTTCAGTCTAAACTTGACCCATGTCAGTTCGCTTACCGTTCCAGAAGAGGCACTGACGATGCAGCAGCGTGCCTTCTGCACAAACATTTAGGACACATGGAAACAGCTAGTAACTATGCTCGAGTTGTATTTATCGATTTGTGTTCAGCATTTAATACCATGCAGAGACATGTCATGATTGATATATTACAGAAACTGGAAGTTCCAGCCGCACTTGTTTATTGGTTTTCAATTTCTTATGCTATGGCCAACAGTGGGTTCGAGTGTCGGTGAAATTAGGTCACCAGTGCTTGTTCGCAACACAGGTGCGCCTCAGGATTGTGTCCTGAGTCCATTTTTTTACACTTTGTATACTAATGACTGTTGGAGTGTTGATCCATCTACCATGTTTGTGAGGTATTCTGATGATACAGCCATGCTCGCTCTTTTGAGTGATTTTGCCTCATACCAATAATATTTTTCTTCAGTGGTACGTTTCTCCAGTTGGTGCAGTACTAACTTTCTGTATCTCAATGTTTCAAAAAACGAAATCAATGTGCATAGACTTCCGTCTGAATAGAACTGTCATTAGTCATACTGTCATCAATGGTGAACCTGTAGAACAGGTACATTCACTCCAGTACCTTAGTGTTGTGTTAGCTACCAAACTGACCTTTACAGAGCATGTTACAGCCGTGCAAAAGCAGCACGTTCTTCTAAAATTGCGAGCTTTCAGCGTTGACCCAAAACTTCTTCTGTTATTAAACCTCTCATAATGCTTGTACTATCCTGCTTTTTCCGTAAGTAACCGTACCAGCCTTTTTTTAAATCTCACATAAATGTATAAAATCAAGGTCATTTGTGGCTCAAAATTGTTGAAATTTACTTACCTTCCCCACTTCGCGTAACTGACAATCAAACAGACAATCAATGGTTTTATTTATAGTTAATTTTACTAAGCAGAGAAACATTAACCTATGGCTAATATAACCAAATGTAAACATTCATAGTAAAACCAAATTAACATGGTTAATAACATTATCCATCCAATGCTGAGTATTGTTCTTATAACTCATCCTGATCAACATAATCAACATAATCATATTCAAGGTCCTGTTGGTCATCCTCCATCTTCCTCTTTCTTCGGGCATGGGATGCAGCATTCATCACCTGCTGTACAGAGGTAGTAGATTGTGCAGCTTAGTTCTTCAAGGTAACAGCTGCAATTGCCTTCCTTATATGCCTTGTTCTTCGCTCGACAACGGCCAAACCTGGGGCAAGTTATCCCATCGTCTATTTTCCAACCATACTCTGATATGGAGACATCTGAAGGATCTTGTTCGTCAGCTGCCTTTCAAAGCAACATCTACAGGTGAGCACGTCGCGGTGTGTTTCCATTGGAGGCAATAACATGATGCGCATTGGCTTCCACTGTTTGCTGCTGCACAAATTGTACCGAGTTGAGTCATCGAGGTGCCCATTTCTTGTCCATACAGTGCCGCAAACAACTGCTGACCAACTGCCATGAAGTCCGCTTGAGTGGCATTCTCCTCACCCAGCACGTCGAACAGCCCTAGAAAGGCGTTGCTTTTGCATGGGCTCCAGGTAGCTGTGAGCATACTGTGTCCCCTAAGTTGGCACGTGTGGCATTGATATCAAGAACAACACCACCCCACTTCTTCATCTGCACAGCAACACGAACCTGTATATCGTAAAGCCTCATCCAGTAGACCAGCAGGACGAAAATGTCGCTGTCATCGTTGAGAATTCTGACCACCTGACGACCAGCATGGGCGGCCTGAAACAGCTAGTTGATGATGGTGATGTCTGCTTCATCGTGTAAGAACACGCCATCATCCCTGCTTTCAACTGACACCCCACACCCCAGGTTGAACGTGCTGATAAGACGTGACAGGCTACGCATGTTATGTTTGTTCCTCATCACTGCACCGACTTGGCAGAGGTCAAGGTTGAATGTAGTGGAGCCAACAGCAGCTTGCCGGTGCCTCTCATGGCCTTTAGCCGACATTTTAGTGTAAGGATCAAAAACGAGGATTGACTCTGTAGCAGCACACAATCCAAACCGCGCTTTCAATGACAAACCGCGCTTTTATAGAAAAGCTCCAGATGTATGGTTTGTCCTAACATATTGAAGGATGGATGGCAACCTTTCTAGTTGGCAGAACTCAACGAGTAAAACTAGGAAATGAATATTCACTTTCTGGTCATTCCAATGGAGGAGTATCGCAAGGAACATTGTCTGGACCTAAACTTTTCCTTGTTTAAAAAAGTATTTTAAAATGACTGTTCCACTGTATAAACATGTCGACGACAGTACATTATTTGAGATATGCAACAGAAAGGATTTATATGTTATATAAGAATTGCTTGATGTTGCAGCTAGGTGGAAAGAACATGACAATTAATTCGGAAAAATCAAACGAAATAATTATTAATTTTGCACAAGATGGCAATTTCAGAAGCACTGACATCTCGAGGCAGTGCCACGAGAGGTATATTGCCTAGTTGTGGTGTCCAGCGATGAAAATGTATGGTAATAGACGCTTGATGCAGAGCAGCTGTAGAAGCCAATCCCCTCTCTAGGAGCGAAGCAACTGGTGTGCGAGCAAGGCTGGGGTTGTGTGGTTGTCTACGCAGTGGCGACCAGTTGGATAAAGCCGTGCTCTCTCCAGAAATTCACATTTCTCCATCCACGTCTTGAAGCCAGTCTGCAGGAAGGATTGTAGGAAAATGAAAGAAACCATTCTGAATGCGCCAACGCACGCACCCATGTTTCCCCATGACCCATGACGCTGCTGATTCCCCCGAAGAAAATGCTTGGTCACAAATATAAGTTACATACATGTATAATTTTTGATTATGATGTATAAAAATAAGTAATTGTCAACAATGTTAAGCCAAACATGACATTGACCTTGATTGTATACATTGACCTTGAAAATTAATCTCGACAAAATTATAAGAAATTTATTTCTCCAGTCAAACTCATATAGAAAAGTGCTATTACACATAATTCTAGGCTTATTAGTTGTACTTGGAGCAAGGATTAATAATGCTAATTAGCTAATTAAAAATGTTCCCCAAAGTTTGCCCAGTGCCAACAAAGCTCAACATCGTCCAGACACTCATGTGAATACATATCAATAAAAACCCTTACAGTAATTACAATTTCTAGGTTCACCGTAGAAAGGATACAGCTGACAAATAGTCTAATATCTAAAGATATATGCCTGAAAGCCATTGTCATTTTAAAATAATTACGTGTTCGATGCCCGTTTAATTTCGTTTCATCATTGTTTTAATGTTATATGTTCATTTGCACATATAACGTGCTGCTGTTTCCTCCGGAACACAAATAAACGCCAAACTGTAATTAACACAGTATCTAGTTCTCACGATACTACCTGGCAGACCGGTTAAATCAAACACCATCTGAACTTCTCTGGGAAGCATCCATCAAAGCCGCAATTATTGCGCGAAGGCTGGTCATACAAATAACCACCACTGTCTGTAGCCAGATACGTATTCACACAGATGAGTGAACTGGTAAAATGTAGAATGAAGTATATTGTCCAAGGTTTAACACCGCAGCACAGGATTCGAGCCTCGGTTATGTTAGTCGGCATTCCTAACCTCTACACCCTGAGCAACTGCGCTCTTCAATTATATATTAAAATTATTACGCTCTACATGTATGATGTATCGTACCAGCGGTTAGAATTGATGGCAGTATAGCATCCCCAAAACGTAAACATATTATGTTTATCAGACGGCAAGAAACCCATCAAAATCAAATCAATATATGCCTGGTTTACGAGAAAACATCTGCCCCTAAATACGTTAAGAATTGTGTTCGCCCATGAGTGCGCGTGCACCCGCCTAGGATTGAACAGGGCACCTTTTATGACATTGTGACAGTGTCACATTAGTAAAAAGGTTGTACTCTCGATCGGAAGATCACATGTCCGAGTCCTGTGCCGACATATTGGATCTTGGGGAGGTTATTTCGTTTTATGTTGCTCCAGTCAACTCTGTTGTACCGTTGAGTGCCTGATTATGCAAGGGTTGATAATTGTCTATACTGATGCAATGCATATATATTCGCGCATTAGTTCCAGTTGAATTGAATGTTTTTTTCACACAAGTTGATATATTGTTCATTTTCACAATTCTCCCACGGAATAACATACATTCTTTTAGCAGTCTGTATTACCGAATAATGTAAATTAATGTAACCTTGAATGTATATGTTTGAACAAAACATGCACGTGACTTGTTGTAGAAGAGTTCCTATGTCCTGTGGTTTACGGCTACTTCCAGAACCCGACCAACTGCTCTAAATACAACATCTGCTACATGTATGCTCTCAATCCTAGAGTATGCCGTTATTCTTATTTTGATCCGGACATTTTGCAGTGCAACTATGTTAGCGAAATTAAACCCAAGTATCTCAGATCTTGCAAACATGGTATCATTGATTGAGTATCGACTGATAAAAAGTGTGCTTTACGATGCTGAAGGCAGTTTGGAGCGTTGCCAGACGTGTTGTTGTTGAAACATTAAAACATTATAAAACATATTGATTTAATTAATGTTGCAATGTATACATGAAACTATATAATTACGAATGGCATCGCCCATGTGTCATCCAGAAGGTTGGCGGGAATTGAAAGTACAATTATTAACGTTCTGCTACACCGCCAGTTATTGAGGATGACCCTGAAGTGAGGCATATCGCAACGTTACGGTGTGTCATGTAATTCAAAACAATTAAATGTTGTGTATAGCCAAAATAGTGTCGTAGTGTATGCTATTATTGTAATGTAGATTATCTACTATTTCTCCGCTTATTCTGACAGGACGCCACGGCATACACACTGAGGGAGACTGGTCAGCCTAGACCGCGCACAGCCCGTAGCTGGACGTGAAGTTTACAGTCAAGTATTTTATTTGGGGTGTAGTTGTGCTCCTATATTCCAACCAAACGATATATGCGGTAGTGGGGAGATCGAATACAAAATGAGCCAACTGCATGTCGCTCACGTCGTAATGTCACCAATATGTACTCCATTGTACTAGCCTATCTCACTCACTCACTCACCCACTCTCTCCTCTCTCTCTCTCTCTCTCTCTCTCTCTCTCTCTCTCTCTCTATATATATATATATATATATACATATACATATACATATACATATACATATACATATACATACACATATACACATACACATCTAGTGTACGTAGTATGTATGAAACAAGCAACAACTGAGAGCGACTGCGTTACCATCAGTGGCATAACTCTCTAGCGAAGAGCGTCGAAGGCGAATACAGTCAAACTCAAAGGCCGATAATATTAAAATAACACACGTCTATCACAGTAAACAAATCCCCTGGCCCTTTGGGAATAACACTACTTTAGTCTATATAGTGTTTGAAACTTGTCAACTGAATACTTATATCGATTCTACAGGATATTTTGTCTGGCTGTATATAATTAGAATGCACGATTTTGAGTGGGCTGTATTTGAAAGTTATCAGCTCAGAACTACGTTTGCGCAACGTTGATGGCATAATCAAAATACATTTTTAGCACCAAGATATCCGGACGACTTGGTACGGGTTTTGTTTAAAGTGCTTAATACATTACGGTGTACGATTCCAGCACCATGCATTGCTTTTGGGTTGATGGTTTACTGTAAGCCTTAAAGTTGCATTCTGACATAATTTCCCATTTTTAATGCATTTAGGAAAAGTCAGTGTACCGATATTTGCTTATTAGTATACTTCCTACGACATGTCTCACTTTGTGGTTTTATACGTTATTTTAACAAATATAAGTTTGCAACAAACAACGATTCTGGAGTTTCCCAAGAGTTGATCGATTTTTACCATCGGAACTCTCCTGTGAACGAAAGTAAACAATGTCGCAAACAATGTTGTAAATGATACGCACACCTGATACCGATGATAAACCCACACATACGTAAACAAATTAGATGCGTGGATGGTAAAGTCTGCTTTTGATTAAATATAAACACTGACATAGTATCTAAATATACACATAGTTATTTGTTAAACACATAGGATTGGTTGTTTATGCCAATCTTATTGTTAAAATAAACTTACTTGTCTAACGACAGTCAATGCGTAGCCTGCGCGGCCACGACACTGTCACTGACTTGACGACAGGCACTTCAAGTGCAAGACATGGGGATGGGGATAGATGCTGTCGGAGGAACGATCTAAGTAACTAAGATATTTCATAATTTATATTAGATAATTACAACAAACTCTGCTAACGTCATTATACATTCCAATACATTCGCCATTAAGAAAAAGTTAATGGTTTGGAATACGGATGGCAAAGAAAATAATTTTATTTTAAAATTAAAATAAACTCATTGCAAACACTCTGTTTTCTGAACATAAATCAGCCTTGGTTGTGTTGCAAAACGAAAACACAGATAAGATTATAATACCCAGAACTAGGTTAAACATTGGCAATATATGTAACCAGTTTTTGGGGCTGAGTAATCTGCCAAGTCCCATTCTTCTTATTCTGCTTTCATTCGTTAGTCGTTAATTCGTTTGGTTTGGTAGAAAGATGGAAGTCAAGGAAATGGGTGGTGATTAATCATTCCCCAAAACATGAAAGTTCAACCCACAAGCGCATGTGTGGATGCCCGTGCACAAACACACATACACACGCACACACACACAAAACACACACACACCGGTGGATGGTCAAAGGTCAAGGTCAAAATGGTGTCCTCAAACAAGGTCAAAGAACAAGTGGAGCCAACTGACGGATGTCTTCAGCAAACACCCCAAAAATACGTGTCTTATTTTTAAACTCCTAAACTCTTAAAATAGTCAACAGGCGATTTTGGCGAGCGTTTTGATTGGCTGTTGCGGAGGAAGGGTGGCATGTGGTCATGTCCAGTATGTAGGCCACGTAGATTACGTTCTCCAAAAATAGCCAAGAGGCTATTCTAGCGCGGAGGAAGGGTCATGCCCAGTATGTAGGCCACATAGGTCACTTTCTCCAATGATGGTCAAGAGGTGATTCGGGCGTGGCGCGGAGGAAGGGTGGAAGGGTCATGTCCAGTATGTAGGCCACATAGGTGACGTTCTCCAAAAATAGTCAAGAGGCGATTCGGGCGCGGAGCGGCGCAGCGCGGAGGAAGGGTGGAAGGAGGAAGGGTCATATCCAGTATGTAGGCCACATAGGTGACGTTCTCCAAGTATGGAACGTACATGTATCGTGCGTGCGCATGCGTGTGCGTGCGCGTGCGTGGCCGCGTGTGTCAGTGTGTGTCCGTATGTGTTCGTATGTGTCAGGCACGACATGTTTACATACACGGTGAGTTTATAGTCAATATTTTGCGAAAGACATTTGATTGGACACTACACTTAGATTAGCTGAATAGGTGATGCAATCACAATCAACAACGCATTTCAGTTCAACACATTCTACTTTTTTTCCAATTGTGCAGCAGCAATATATTTTATTCAAAAAGACCCCTGACCACATGTTTGTAGGTACAGTATGGATGCACACATAAGAGCATCAGTTTGACCCAATTATGACTACACACATACATCTGCAAAACATAACTAATTATTTTCTGTTTGTTATTGCTGATTTGCAGCTTATAAATCAATTATGGTGTTATGGCCCAATAAAGTCAGACCTTTAGTCTGAGACGAAATTCAAATCACATATTTATGTATCACTTTCTTGTACAGCCGGTAGTGGTACAATAAAGTGTGTTCCATTATGTTCATGTCTGAAACACTCATCCATGGGGTCAGAGCAAATAATGTCATGGTTTCTTTGCCCCAGTGTAAGAACTGTCGATCTACCCTGTTCATAAACAACAAAATCTTGTCCTCACAATGGCAGGTGTTGGTGCTACAATTACAAAACAATTCCCAACTGCACATTACAACAACACACAAAATGTACCATATTTTACCTCTACATCAGAATATCGAGTGGATGGTTTATAACCAATAGAGCACACATACAAAGACTATTGAAAGGAAGTCGACTGTAGATTCTGTAAGTACACATAATCGGATAATTTCCATATATACGATCACAGAAAATGAAGTACGTGGCATAAAACTTTGATAACATAGCTTGCATTAAGAAAGTCTTTCATGTCTGCATTGGGACACACTTCGTTTCACGCACAATACATAAGATCTCTCCAGTATTGCTTTCAAATCTAAAACAGGAAAATACCCATAATGGGTCCTAATCTTTTACATCTGACAAGTGCAACAACTGGTTCACATTAAATGTACAATACTATCAACCATACAAAACTGGAACATTGCTGCACAATGTTTCAGTGCATTTTCAGCCATATCAACCTCAGCTGGACTGATCCTATCATGAAGAAGTGTATTAATTGAAAACACCAAAAGAAACCAGTGATTTAAGTATTGTTGTGGTAACACAATTAATGAGTGATAGAGCAGAAATGATTTCCATTCAGAACCATTCCAAAACTTTCTTTCAGACAGACGTCTTGGCAGTCAAGAAATGTTACTTGGTATTCTCATACTGGGCTGCCTAGGATTATTTCGGACAAACTTTGACCAATATGCCCATAAGCCCCTGCGAAAAACGATGTTCCGTGTATTAAGTAACCTCCCTCTATCGCGTCTAGAAATATTGTGGTGGCGATTCAATTAATTCATTCAGAATAAAATTATTTTCACATTTACATATTACTTATTTGTTCTTTAACCATGCAGTTCTAATGACACTTCTAACATACACGCATCAAGTATCTGGATGAGATCGACGGTAATGCAATAGGTCACAGGTGCCATGGCATTGCCACTGCCAGTTGCACGCCTTTTTCGAATTTTTCCAAAGGGGCGAAGTCGCCATTGTAAACACTGAATATATAATTACCACAGTCCTGTCCCCAATCAACTCCAATTGCACGGAGTCTTGCCATATGTATGATGACACATCTACAGGCTATATATATATATATATATATATATATATATATATATATATATATATATATATATATATATATATATATATAGGTCCATTTAAATTTATGGCCTGAGCCTGAGGCTCAGGTTGTGTCTGTGAGTGTGATTGTGACTGTCTGTGTCACATGGCGAGACTCCGCATGACTGGAGCTGATTGGGGTAGGGACAAAATAATTATATTCTAATGACGGACTACAGTCGTAGTTTCCGGCTGTTGAAAATAAACGATAACTTCCATTGTGCATTTTCGTGTATTGTAAAGCACCATAGAATGTTATTATATAAACATAATGCTGTTAGGTAATTATGATTGTCCGCAGCGACACCTATCGAGTCGATTGGAACCCGCTTCTCATGAGTTCCGGTTAGCTGTCAAACTTGGCGTCGTGTCTGGTTACGTAGTTGTTTCCAAACATTTGACACGTAATATTTGCGTTTTGACCATCAAAATGTCAACCAATATATCGATGGTGAATGTACGTTATATTTAAGTCGATCGGTTATGTGTTTGTAATTAAAATATAGTTATTCCTTTGAAAAATGGCCGATTATTAGAAGATAAGAAAGCACACTTCCAAACTTCTTGAACACATGCTTCATAATTATCATCACAAATCAATTCGTACATTTGCCAGTCATGATCTCAACATTTTAATTAATCTAGGTCTTTATGTAGTTCTTGTGGGTCTGACTGATTGTTAATTTCTCTGTATAAGAAATAGTCATCTGCAAAGAGGCATATTGTGGAGTTGATATGTTTAGTTAAGTCACTAAATTAAGGAAGGGAGCCGGCCGTAATTCTTCTTATCTGTGACTGTGGAATATGTGTTACTGAAATACAATGACATACTGTTTTGTGTTAAATAAATGACTGTTTGAATTAATTGAGTCATTGAATTTATTGAGAAAAAATGTTCTCTTAAATAATTGTCTGAAATAATTCCCTCCCTTAAAATTATACTAGAAGCAACAGGTGCTCAGTTTGTTTTGATGTTTTCTGTTGTAAGAAAAGAGCGGTTGGCTGCAAAATAGGTAACATATGAGATGTTGAGACGCCTGCAACATTCCTTCATGGCCACCTAGTGAAGACGGTGATACCCAATTTTGTACACCTAACATAGTATTCATGATGGTACATTCCCTACATTATTACATGTGTTGAATCAAATGTAAACATATAGCAGTATTTACTATGTTGGTGATTTATTAAAACAACCTTACACAGCATCATTATTCTCATCATGGTTGCTCATTGTATACAATTATCCTTAACATGATATATGGTATACAAGCTAAGATACATGGGCTCATAAGGTTAGCATAATTGTGTGAAGATAACTTGCTTTTTAACTAGCTATATCAGTATTTATTAAACAGTAAGTTCCTCTAAATCACAGTATACAATCCTCGACCAGGATTGCTTAAAGCGGTTTACACTTTACTCCCTGGCAAACCAGTTCAATGGAACACCATTTCATCTTCTGTAGGAAGAACCTAGCGATGCTGCAATTATAGCACGAAGACTGTTTGTACACAATTATCTACCACTGTCTATAGCCAGATATGCTTTCATATAAATTATAGCTAAGTGAACTGGAGCAACGTAGAGTGAAAAAACTTGCCTAAGGTTTGACACGGCAGCACATCATTCAACCCAGGTTCTCTAAGTCGAGAGTCTGAGGTTGTAGGCACAGCCCCGCTACACTACTTTATCCTACTGTTACCAATGATTCTTAAAAACAAAAGTAAAACTTCAACAATTCGCCTACCACCTCTCTTGAATTTAGTATGAAACTCGGCATCCCAGATACAATTCCCCAGATTATAGGTATTTATTAATTATATGCATGCAGTTGGGAGTTTCTGATGAAGCCTTAATTAATGGTTGGATCCAGTTGGTTTCCATGTAAGTGTAGTGAAGGTTATTTGTTGGATATTGAGGGTTGTAGGTGGAAGTCCAAATGATGTAGGCCTATGCATCTGGTGAGCCTGAAATCTCATGAATTTCGAAACTTAAACGTTAATTATTGGATTACTGCTCTCGGCCATATATACCATTAAACCTAAGTGAACCTGGGCAGTTACAATGTGACGTTGTTCAAGGTGTTTCATAAAGCGGCTATGAAGTATGTATTCAAGACGTTTGGAAGTGTGCTTTCTTATCTTCTAATAATCGACTATTTTTGAAAGGAATAACTATCTTTTAATTGGCTTTAATATAATGTGCATTTTACCATCGGTATATTGGTTGACATTTCGATGGTCAAAACGCAAACTATTACGTTAAAATGTTTGGAATCAACAAACATAAACAGAGACGACGCCAAATGATAACTTCTATGAAATTGTATTTTAGTTTATTCTTGAACATAAATGGATAATCTAACAGTGAGCGTAATTCAAAACTTTGAAAATGGATATAATGGGTTTGCCTTCAAACATTCATATCGATTATAATTACTATTGAGCATTACACACAATTGAGTCCTCTATCAAACATCGGATGTAGTCTTGTCTGCGTAACCGGAAGTGTAAATTGACATACCGCTTGGTGACGTCACAACGTGGTCATCGTGCAATTCGGTCTAATGTATTGTATATACACATATTCCTTCACATATTTGGATACCCCAAATATACGTCATTTACGGATTAATTAACGTTCTGGACTAGAATGTAGGTGCACAGTCACACCCCAACTAAAGGGCTTGAATAAACTATAACCATCACTTCATGTTATGAACTGTGTGCGGTCTATGTTGAGCAATCTCCCCATTGTGTATTTCGTAGCCTCCTATCCGAATAAGAGATATACGCCAATGCTGTAATGCTGTAATGCTGTACACGGCGACAATATTAAGGCGATACAATTTTTTAGAGATTCCAAATACATGACACAATCTAACTGTGCATCCCTTCAGGATCGTCCTCAAGAACTACTACTACTAGCCTACCTACATGCAGGATTATGCATGGGCGATAATGATACAATATCATGTAAAAATTGCCAAATTAATTGAGTCAAGATATGTTATCATAATTTTATTTTGTCACCAACATATTTGATAACGCTGCAAACTGTCTTCGGCATCGTGAAATACACACCGTATCAATATAATAATAATCAATTGATAATAACATGTTCAACTGTCAATACTGTAACTAATTTCATTACTATGAAACATATTGATATAATATGCCATGGTGATGCCCGTGCAACCAGAATCAGAAGGGTTCGCAATATCTGAGATAGTTGAGCTGAACGTGCTCCTTATAGTTACACCTTTCCTTCCCAGGGTCAAAGAACATATTCACCTCGCATTTCATGTGGTAAATCTTCCCGTAAATACAGACGAAGAACTTCGAGCAATCAGACGCGTCCTGGAATCGTTGGTAATTCCTTCGACATTTGAAGTATGCTACAACAAGCTGCATGTGTGTTATGTTGAAAGGGAGACATGACATGTCCTAGAGCAGACATGTCATTCTAGCAGGCAAGGCCCGCTTGCCTTAAAACATTATCTCTGACAAATATCCCATGAGAAGTGCGTGATTTTAGCAGAATCGAACTAGTGTGTTATCTTGGCCAATTGTGACGCTTCACCCGTGGGAACTGCGCTAATACCTGCCCCAATCAGAAGACTGAATTACAAATTCTCATAATTCCAGTGTAACGACCCGCTCAATCACAGCTAAAAACAATTTTTTTTTCGAATATTTGCTATTCCATACCAAACATTGCTTGTAACACTAAAGACGTGTTGCTGAAATCACCCATTGTATTACTTGATGGTGGCCGACCACCCTCCTCGTGGGCCAGTTCACTGATTGGCGCTAAAAGAGGAGTTTCTAAAGGGATGTGCCAGGGTTAGAGGAAGCTGATACTGACGTAATCAGCCACAACGACTCTGATGCGCGAGGATGCAGCATATATGTGACATTTTAACAACTTTCCTATACCTTTTTCTTGTAAAGGTTATCTACTGAAACCTGATTATAAAAAACAAATTAATATTAAAAGCACGTGTTCATTAAAAGCACGTGTTCCCTAGCAACCATTTTGTTGACCGCTTTAGAGAGTTTCCTAAGCAACCTGACTTAAAGACGAACGGACACACGGAGGGGACAGGGGACGGAGGGAGGGGGACGGACGGACGGGGGTGGACGGACAGACGGATTGACGGTGTATTATCAAAGATGTTTGAACACGTCATAATTAGTATTAGTAGGGAAAGCCTACACAACTAATAATCCAGGTGACGGCCTGACACAACTCAGGCCGCGTATCGTTAACCGCCAGCGTCCCTTTACCCCATTACGCCACATTCATTCACTTTATCAAGCATATGTTAACACACGTTGTATATATGCCATTTAGATAAATATCAGTTGGTGACTAAAATACCTCAAAGATGAACTGAAACAAAATAATTTAACAGCGCGCGCGAGTAAAAGAACGCGAATGGGTCGCTGACCCGAGTTGTGTATCAGCGCCGCCTATCGATCATGTAGGTTTCCCATTATGGTGTCATGATGTCATCATGACTTCATGCATATATCTTGTTACGCATTAATCTACATTTTCGTATGTAGTTCATTCAGGTGAAACCCTCCCTCTTAGGGAATTTCAACAATAATTACGTCATATCACACCGATTTGAAATATGGTTGCTCAGTTACAAAAACATAAATATAACCTTATCAAATTCAAGCTAATTAAAACGTGGCATACACTGTCCAATTAAACTATCATTGAAAGAGGAGAGAATACTGGAGAAAAAAAACAAGTAAACGAAATGGTAAGTACCATTTCAGCTAATTAATTTGGAATGTATAGCAACAATTAGCAAAATTGAATCTTCCAATGTATCTGCACGAAATTACTGAGGGAAATAAGGAGACACTTTTTAGTCAGGGAGTTGTTGACTTTAGGGGAATCTACGCCGGAGACCGTAGTCACGACACCATATGTAAATGCACTTAGGAATATGCTCGACAAATGCTGGTGAATCCATGAATTGACTTTACAGCCATATTATCAACAACAACAAAAACAAGTGCGGTACAAATACTAAATACCGAAGGGGATATGTATCGATATGGTGATATGTATCGATGTGTTGTAGTCTAACGTTGCAAGACAAAACGCTTTAGGGAAACATTAATGGATTGGTAGTACTTACACCTTCGATTTGCGGTCACAAACGTGGCCTACCCACGAACGTGGGTTGGCCAGCGTTGATTTGTTACTCTTTTAAAAATATCATTCAGTATGGACAATTACCTTTGCAACTCGGCTTGCGAACGTAATGGTCGACTCCTACTTGTTTGAACACATGTTTGATGTAAAACTTGCTAACATGCAAGTAGCACCTGAACAAGAGGGTGACGTCGAAACCTAGGCAATTCGGATTAAATGTAATACATCTTCTCTTGCAGCCGAGTAGGGTGTAAACTCCAGGCTGTTCAATACCGCCGTGGGAAAACGAATTCTTCATCTTCACAAAACCTCCACAGTTTCTATTAGAAACGGCTAAAAGCAGTCAAATAAACAGTGTTATGTATCGTTATGATGTATTTACGTTATTATCAATTCGATGCAGATATCATAGTCGAAGAACACGAATTAATATATGTTTTTATATGCATCTCCAATGAACGATAATGAGTCAAATTGCCGAAAATACCGCAGTCAAACGGCGTTAGTAAGCCTCAACAGTCTGCATTAAGAAAGCTCCACAAGCCTATATTAATCGGCGTTGTATATACAAACAAACACATTTAAATACATCATAGTTTAATTGCTGTTTCATCTAATTGGCGGGAACATTGACTGATGTAGATCGTTGAAATTGGTGGTGCATAAAAGTTGTAAAACAAGAGGAAATACTGATTGATCAGTATTACTCTATGCTAAATTTATTCATAAAGTAGGACTAGGCATATAATGAGTAGTAGTGTTGGTTAAAGTTTGTTAGTTAACAGTATTTGTGAACATTTGTAATCTAGCTTTCGACCAGTTTGTAAACAAGGTTTAACAAATCTGATTATTTGATCGAATATATAAGAGATATTGTAATAGGCATAACAGCTACATACGTAAGATAATACTTTGATTAGGTACCATTGTTATTAATAATAAGCAAGCTTTTTAGTTGGAAACTCTAGTTTGTTTATGTAGGTAGTGTCCAAAGCATCCGTTAGTAAAGTCAAAAATTATCGTTCATGATAGCGTAGGTAGACAGTTGTATATAAGAAAGTGTGCTGCAGTTGCTGTATACAATAAACTGTCTTTCGAAAGACTAAGTTGGCATAACGATTAAGTTAATTTTGAATACTCGTAATATGGCACGTTGCAAGCGGCAAGTGAAGGGAAGGACGCACTTGGTGTGTGACCCCTGCCACAGCTTGGTGGATTTTGCCGTAGATGGATTCGGAAATCTTGGGCAGAGACAGTGGAGGAAGGGTTTATTTTCCAAAGCTTGGGGTGTTGGAAAGGGGACTGTCTATAAGCAGCGATAGCTAGGCTAACAGATATTGTGAAGGGGATGAGATGAGAATGACCACAGAGACGTATGGAATAGAGAGCGATGACAGGGAGTGAGGTCGGAAGGAGCAATGTAGTGACAAGAAAGATGAGGAAAGGAGACTGAGAGGTGAGAGGGTGATTAAAAAAACATTTGAGAAAGAACAACAGAAAACATGTCATGCAGGAAGGTGACAGGGGAAAAGTGACAGTAGAGAATTAGGGTATGACAATGGGACACGACAGGAGGGAGGAACATGCGACAGGAAGAAATATGAAGAGAAGAAAGGAAGTAAAACTAGATGTGATGAAAGGGAAATTCATAACATGGATGATGATAGGGAGAAAAGAGGGAGGAAAGAAAAAACAGAGCGGCAGGGGAAATATCAACGACAAGGTAGATGCAAAATGGAAGCGCTTCCCTGAGGCAGTGCTTGAGGGGGCATTGAGAACAGAAAGGGTATTTGTGGACGACTCCATTTTGCGAAAGACAGACAAAACATTAAGTAAAGGAGAAGATGTAGGTGTTTTTCATCAGCCGATTGTGTGTGTGTGCTAATAGTGTTAATATATTTAAACATAAAATAGACATATACCTAAGAATGGCGGGGTACACTTAGATAGGTTGCACTATCGATAAGCCAAAGGGTTTCCTTGTCCCCTGCCATCTAGAGTTGATTTTCTAGGTGGCAATTTTGTTAAATCTTGTTATTCAAACAAAGTTCAACGCCTATTCCTCTCCAGCACCCCAGTTTACAAACAAAACTCAGCATATGGATGTCGGTGTTAGGGGTAAAATTAGCTCCATTAGTAGAATAGTATGTAATTCTCAATGGATGGAGGCACGGTGGAAGCGCGGAGGAAGAGATCAAAGGTCAAGGTCAATAGCAAAAGTCATGGTCAAATGGCGCCCCTAGCGGATAGTTGATGGGCTGGTGGTGCCCCCTTTCGGACAGGTCAAGAACTAGTATGGTCCAAATTCGGGCATCTTATTTTTAAAACTGGGTCAAATGGGGCAAGGGGTCATGTGTCGTCCCCTAGTGGATAGGTAGTGAACTACAAACTAGGTCAAAGAACAAGTGAAACCATCTGACGGATATGTCTTCAGCTGATACCCCAAAAATACGTGTGTCTTATTTTAAAACTACTTTAAAAATAGTCAAGAGGCGATCTCGGCGAGCATTTTGATTGGCTGTTGCGGAGGAAGGGAGGAAGGGAAGAAAAGGTTTTGACTGGCTGCTTCGGAGGAAATGGGTCTTTTGGGGCGGTTTTGGAGGAGCAACACCTTTAATGAAATAGCATTTTATCATTGCTTGTATTAAAAGGCTTTATGAGAATCGGAATTTATGAAACTTGAAGTGCACTGTAAAATACAGTTTTTTTTAAATGATATAAGAATACGGCATGCAGCATGATGTAACTGGTCGCGGTCAAATTAGGTTTGTGAGGATTAATACCATGTATGTGAAAAGCGTACCATTATGTTATTTGTATGTGCGTTGTTTATATACAGACATTACTTTATATATACCTTTATATATGTGTGCATGTTGATTGAGTGTTTCACTGTTTTTGCTTAAGTGCAGCGAACTGTTTCGTGTACATTTTATTCGCCAGCTGCCTCTCGGTCTGGTTAGACCTGACATAACTAGGACCATCGATAACACATACGTGCATTATTACATGGTTCAAACAGCAAACTAAGTACTGTCAGTTAGCGAGTGTATCCGCGCCGCTGTATGCATATGCATATGCATATATATTTTATTTTTATTTTGCCGAAATAAAATTAATCTCAACTTGGTAATAGTTTAAGCATAACGTCAATTTGGCTAAACTAGTAAAATGCATTCATGTGTAATGAGATTATCATGGTGTTAAATACAGCACTTTACTGAAGCCACCTCATGAACTGAAAATAGCCGGTGGTAACCTGGCTGATCGGTGGGAAAGGTTCCTGGAGCGTTTTCGATGGTATTTGGCAGCTGTCGGAGAGGACGGATCGGAAGACAAGAAGAAGGTTGCCATCTTGTTGACAGTTGCAGGAGCCGAGGCACAAGAAGTGTTTCGTACATTCACGTACGAACCTGCCAAAGCGGCAGTAGGTAATCAACCAGCCGTCCCGGCGGAAACAGCAGAACAATTTAAAACAGTCGTGAGAAAGTTCACCGAGTTCTGCGTGCCGCGAAAAAACGTCATTTACGAGCGATACGTTTTCACACCCGAGTACAAGGTGAAGGTGAGACGATAGATAGTTTTACCACGGACTTAAGGCTGAAGTCACAGTCATGTGAATTTGGGTCGCTGCAAGATAGCCTGATACGTGATAGAGAAATGAAAGTGTTAACTGGCGCAGAAAACAGTGCAAGTGTGAACATGATTCGAAAACTGAAAAAAATGAACCTAAGAAAAAAACAAGTCCCTGTAGTGGAACAAGCAAGAAGAAACGCACTGACACCTAAAAAGAAACAATGTAAACGTTGCGGGACAGCCCACAAGTTCCGAGAGTGTCCGGCATGGGGCGCCACTTGTGACAAATGTGGCGGCAGAAATCATTATGCCTCAAAGTGTTTGACGCGAAGAGTGCAAGTTGTCGGTGTAGACAATGACAGCACTGGCGACGAAGGAGGTTTCTTTGTGTCAGCTATACACAACAACACACAACAGTGTGAATGGATCGCCTTGTTGACAGCATGTGACAGTCTTGTGCCGTTGAAAGTAGACAGCGGTGCCCAGGTGAATATACTGAGTCTGAGCGATTATGAGGGGCTTGCCAGTAAGCCAAAATTACTGACACAGCTGAAAACGTACAATGAAGAAAACATCGAAACTCTTGGAATATACATTGCTACAGTCAACCACATGGGAAAGAAACATAGACTACAATTTGTAGTTGTTTCCAAAGGAAGACAGTCACTCATCGGTGCCAGCGACAGTGAGCGACTGGGCCTGGTGACAAGAGAGTGTGGCGTACGGAAAGTTTGCACAGTTAAAGAAAATGGGGTCCTGACAAGTGCAGAAATAAAGAAAGAGTACCCGGATATCTTCAAGGGACTAGGCTGTTTGGAAGGGACATGCGAGATACATCTGCGACAAAACTATGTACCCTCTGTGTATCCGGCGAGGAAAGTCCCGCAGTCTCAGAAGCAGAAGTTGAAGAAAGAGCTTGACAGGCTGGTTCAGACAGAGGTACTGGTCAAAGCCGAAAGACCAACGGATTGGGTGCTGCCACTGGTGATAGTGGAGAAGCCCAACGGTGACCTGAGACTGTGTCTAGATCAATGGACCTCAATGAATACATCAGAAGAGAACACTACCACCTGCCACACAGGTCTGAAATCCTCAGTGAGATGGCAGATGCAAGGTACTTCACCAAAATGGACGCATCACAAGGGTTCTACCAAATTCAGCTAGACGAAGAGAGTACACAGCTATGTACAGTCGCTACGCCTTTCGGCCGATACTCCTTCAAAAGACTTCCATATGGGATCAACTGCGCACCAGAAATATTCCATGCCAAGATTCAGCAACTGTTCGAGAGCGAGACAGGAGTCAAAGTCTTCATGGATGACATAGTCGTCTGGGGACGAACAAGAGAAGAGCACGACGCTCGACTGAAGAGGGCGTTGCCCACCATCAGACGCTCTGGACTCAAACTGAACGAGAAAAAGTGCGCATTTGGTGTCACAGAATTGACGTACTTAGGAGAAAAGCTAACACACCAGGGAATCAAGCCAGATCCGGACAAAGTTGCTGGAATTTGCAACATGCCAGTACCCACGACCAAAGAGGAAGTACAGAGAGCACTTGGCATGGTAAACTACATGGCCCTGAGACAACTGCTACTCGAGAAGAACGACTGACAGTGGGAAGCCGAACAGGCAAAGGAATGGCAAGACATAAAACACTTCTTCACGACGGAACCACTCCTGAAGTTCTATGATCCAGCTAGAAGAAGCAAAATATCGAGTGATGGTTCAAATGATGGCTTAGGAGACGTACTTCGACAGGAGCACGATGGAAATTGGCTTCCAGTTGCGTTCATCTCGCGTGCCATGACCTCTGCAGAAAAGAACTATGCTCAAATTGAGAAGGAGCTTTTAGGGCTAATCTTTGCATGTGAGAAGTTCCATGAGTATGTGTATGGTGCTACGGTAATAGGAGAAACCGATCACAACCCCTTGGTTTGACGCCTCGTTTACAACGAATGATGCTGCGATTGAGAAGGTATGACTTGAAACTCGAGTTCAAACCGGGAAAATACCTGATAGTAGCCGACACTCTGTCACGTGCATTTGACAGAAGTGTAAAGAAAAGTAACACAGAAGAGGAGATCAAAGCACACGTGGATATGATCAGAAATGAGTGATCCAATGTGGAAAAAGATCATGCGCAATCACTGAAACCATACTACCACTTCAGAGGTGATATCACTGAAATCGATGGGGTGTTGGTGAAAGGACCGAAAGTTATCATACCTAAAACACTACAAGGTGATATGCTGAAGAAGATTCACGAAGGACATCTAGGCATAGAAAATGCCAGGCCAGAGCAAGACAAGTGATGTACTGGCCCAACATCAACAACGACATTGAAAACCACATAGGACGATGCGGTACATGTCAGAAACACAGGTACAAGCAGGCAAAAGAGCCAACGGAACAACATGAAATACCCAAGAAACCTTGGCGGAAGATTGGAGCAGACTTATTCACGCTGTTTGGCAAGAACTTCTTGGTGGTTGTCGACTATACATCAAACTACCCAGAAGTGGCCAAACTAGAAGATCTGTCGTCCACAAACACCATAAGTCACATGAAATCCATCATGGCAAGACACGGTCTTCCTTCTGTGGTTGTGTCAGATAATGGACCACAGTTCAGCAGCCGTGAGTTCCGACAGTTTGCAATGCAATACGGCTTCAAACATGTGACATCTAGTCCCGAGTACCCACAGAGTAATGGAAAGGCGGAAAAAGCGGTACAAATCGTGAAGCGGTTACGAAGAAACAGACGTCATCTGCTAAAGACACAAGAGAGGGTTTATGCCAGTTCACGATGATGACGACGACAGAGAGAAAAGGTTTGTGTAGATCACCCGTCGGGAGGAGCCACAGCCTCAACAAATCAGTCAGCAGTGACTCCGGAGGCAGCCAACAAGCAAACCAGTCACAGCCTGTGTCAACAATGAGTGATGTGCGCACTACACGTAGTGGCCGGATCATCAAGCTGCCGAGTCGTTATGTGCACGACTAAAGTGATAGCAATGGACAGAATAATCCCATTCATATAACATTAGACGAAACAAAGGGCAGTCTACCCTGGTTTCTAGTTATAAATGCAAGTTTCTTTGCGTATAAAGTAGATAATCAGGAGTAGTCAAACAGGACATTATCATGCCTTTAATTGGACTGGTACAAACTGAACAGTTAAGAACAGTGAATGAAGACCTACGAACTTATGAGATAACATCGAAATGTGCAGAACTAATGTGCATAAAACTTATAATGTACTTTAGTTAAAGCAAGAAGGGAAGATGTAATGAGATTATCATGGTGTTAAATACAGCACTTTACGGTAATACAAGACTGAGGTAATAAAGGCACTGTGGACTAGGGTAAAATATGATACTCGTGTTGTTTTATGAAACATCATGTAGTGAATGCCATAGGCAGAGAGATATCTAGGAGACGGTAGGGTAAGTAGGCTAAATATTGCGACGTACAACCTCAAAACACCAGTAAGAGATGAACAGAAACAAGAACAATAAACCCTATGGAAATGGCAACGGGCAAATGTGGACTCAACATGATATTATACGAAAGTGGTGGAATGGGCAACATCAAGATAAGACATAATCATCGATTTCAGCAGAATGCAGGGAGGAGATGGAAGTGGAAAATCCAAAACGGTGTAACGAAAACCAAAAACAATTACATACCAACAAACGGGCTAGGCAGCGTCTTATACATTTAGCTCATCATGAAAGTCAACATTGAAAATAACCAGACAAGGATTATGAGTAACATCAAACTTGAAGTAGAGATAGAAAACATTACTGATGCCACAAAGCGTTGGTACCACACAAATAGGCCCAAATAAGATCGAATTCGTACTCCAATTGAGAAACCGAGATACTACAAGACATCGAAACCATCAGCGAAAGCATCACAGGTACAACCCAACAAAGTGCAATAAGTATTTCTATGTCTAAGGCAATCCACTGATATCGAGGACGGCGTCACCAACACAATCCGTGATGAGTAAGCGGCGAGAAATGACGGAAACGGCGACTATAAACAACGATAACGGCCATTATCAAGGTCTGGGAAAGTAGAAAACCAGAATGGGCCACAGAAATTACTTTCCTTAAGGGGAAGTAAACTGAAAAGTAGACATTGAATAAAAACCAAACGACAAGAAAAAATAACATCGAAAGGGAAACCCAAAGATAAACCTAAGGGGGACAAAAAAAGAAGAAGGAATAAAAAATGGGAAAATGGGGAAACAGAAAAATTAGGGGTTTTTAGATTGGTATAAGAAACGTGAGGAAAAATATGAAGGGGGGAAAGAAAAATGAAGTAATGAGGGCCCAAACCCCCCCCGAGACGGGAAAAAAGAGGAAAAAAAATCCCCCAACAACCCAAACACCAAAAAAACAAACAAAACAAAAACCAAAAACCAACCCAAAAACCAACAAAAACAAAAAAAACCCAACACAAAAAACAAACAAAACCACAAAACCAAAAAAAAAAAAACCAAACCCCAAACCCCAAACCAAACAAACAACCAAAAACCCCCAAAAACCACCCAAACAAACCACAAAACCAACAAAAAAACCAACAAAAAAACAAAACCCCCAAAAAAAAAAAAACCCCAAACCCAAAACCCCCCAAAACCACACAAAACCCAAAAACCCCAAACCCAACCCAAAAAACCAAACACAAACACAACCACACAACACACAAACAACCAACAAACCAAAAAAAAACCCAAACCAAACCCCCAAACAACCCACCAACACAAACCCAAAAACCCAAAACCCCAAACCCACAAAAAACCCCAAAAACCAAAAACCCAAACCACCAAACAAAAAACCCCCCAAAACCAAAAACCCAACACAAAAACCCCACAAAAACCCAAAAAACCAAAAACCAACAAAACCCAAAAACCCAAAAAACCCCCAACCAACACAAAAAAACAACAAAAACAAAAAACCAACCAACACAAACAAACCACACCAAAACCAAAAACACCAAAACAAACAACAAAAACAAAAAAAAAAAAAAAAACAACACAAAAAAAAAAAAAAACAAAAAAAAAAAAAAAACAAAAAAAAAAACACAAACAACAAACAAAAACAAAAAACACCACACACACACACACACACACACACAAAACCAAAAAACCCCACCCCAACAACCCCCAACCACACACAACCACAAAACAACCAACAAAAAACCCCCCCCCCCCCCCCCCCCCCCCCCCCCCCCCCCCCCCTGAACAGGATGGAAGATTACCTCGACAAGGCGGCTGGAGGGTGTAATGGTCGACATGTAGTGCGTAGTCCACTTCGCTGAAGTCTATCTCATTGTCAAACAGGGAGCACACTTTTTTCTTGTTGAAGTCGAAACCAAAGCAAGGCTGGTTAAGTGTATAACACCTCTTCTTGCAGCCGTGTAGGGTGTCAATTCCCCGCTGTACAATTCCTCCATAGGCATATGTGTTTTTCAGTTTCACGAAATCTCCACATCGTCCATTGGAGACGGCTAAAAACAGTCACTATGACTCCTTAATTATTCGTTATAAAGCACATATGTTATTAATTGCAGATATCACAGTCAAAGAACATGAATTAAAGTGGCATTGGAAGTATTGACCCTGCCTTATGGATATGCATAAAATAGACAACCCTTTCGTACATCACCAATCAAGCGCACAGAAGTTGGCCACATAACAAATTTTATATTTATAATTTTTTATATATATATATATATATATATATATATATATATATATATATATATATATGTGTGTGTGTGTGTGTGTGTGTTTTATATATATACTCCAGAATGTAAAATAAAATTACTCAGTGACCATTATTACTTAAATATACAGAGGGAGGTGGACATTTGTTTACGAATATCATTCTCGCAATTGGCAGTTGCTTTGCAGAAAAGTCGAGGTTGTTTTTTATTAAACTGGTCTGTCGATATGTTTATACGAAAAGTCATGGGGATATACTGGTCTATATAAGAACTTACATTTCAATCCAAGGACTTCTATGGGAGCTTCAATGTGCACGTAGATACAGTATGTCACCCTTTATTGTCAACGTTTGTGTTGCAGTAATATTTGGTTAGGTAGCTATAAAGCGTCACGTCCAACATATGCTATTTTGCTAGTCAAACCAATCACTATGTTATACGTTCACAGTATCCAGTCATTGGACTTGCCGAAAGCGCTACATACTTTATTAGTCGGCATACTTTTTCAAACGATCCATCCTTGATTATCCTTCGTAAGCAGAACAGCAAAATTTCTTCCAAATGTATGATTTAAATAATCGCGTCCCAGGCTTTGCCTGCCTGCCTGCCTGCCTGCCTGCCTGCCTGCCTGCCTGCCTGCCTGCCTGCCTGCCTGCCTGCCTGCCTGCCTGCCTGCCTGCCTGCCTGCCTGCCTGCCTGCCTGCCTGCCTGCCTGCCTGCCTGCCTGCCTGCCTGCCTGCCTGCCTGCCTGCCTGCCTGCCTGCCTGCCTGCCTGCCTGCCTGCCTGCCTGCCTGTCCGTATGTCTGCCGTCTGTCTGTCTGTCTGTTTGTCTTCTGTCTGTCTGTTTGGCTGTATGTCTGTCACTTTCTCTGTATGTATGTCTTGTGTGTGTGTATGTATGTATGTATATATATATATATATATATATATATATATATATATATATATATATATATATATATATATATATATATATATATATATATATATATATATATATATAATATATCTCTGTATCTCTCTCTTTCTCTCAGTCTGTCTCTGACTGTATATATTTATGTATGTTTGTCTGTGTGGCTGTCTGTCTGTCTCGCGCTCTCTCTCCCGTCTCTCCCCCTCACTCCCGCTGTCCCTCTCTGTCTCTCTGTCTCTCTGTCTCTCTGTAAGTTCTCTTTGAATGTATCCTACCCATCTTTTCATTGTACTATTTGCTCCTCCACCGTTCTGTCATCTGGCTCTCCGACGTCAGTTATGGATGCAAATTCAGATCGAGAAAAGACTGCAACACCTCTGTTTAGGTGAGTTATCATTATTTATCTTTCTGGGATTGAGGTCTGACATTTACAGTCTTGGTTTTTCAATGCATCGTTCGATGGAACTTACTGCGTCGGCAGTTTATCCATATTTCGCTCCACCCAGGTCAACGTTCAGTTAGGCATTATCTGCATAAAGATGGTATTGTGGCTGATGTTTTCCGACGATAGCACCCAATGGCAGCGTGCTAATGCAGAAGAGGACTGAGTCCTATACAGACCATTGTGGGATACCTGTTTCGATTAGGGTAATGTTACTGCCAATGCGCACTGTTTCAGTTATATTTGATACATACGACTCCAGCCATTTCTATGCAGTGTTTTCAGTCCGTATGCTGCGCATCTGGCTGGTTAACAGCGAGTGTTCAACGGTGTCAAACAAACTGTTCACGTCGAGCAGCACTGTCAGCATACCTTTCTGTCTCTGAATGCGCACCAGCGTTATCTCGGTACTGTGATGTTGTCGGTATGTACTTTGAAAAAGGCACAATAAATTCTTGCCGTCTAGATGTTGGCGAAATAGTACTGCTACGTGACGCTCTAGTAAATTTGAAGAAAAAACTGCACATTTGATATTGGTAGGTTGTTGTACAGCGAGTCAGGATGTGTGCTGACGGCATATTTGAATATGGCTGGCATTGATCCTCACTCAAGAGACAAGTTGATGACTGCTGCTAATGTCGGAGCATGAACGTCTATGTTAGCATTCAGGGGAGAGGTGGGAAGTAGTTCTTTTCATTTTGTTGGACACTTGCTTTATAATGAGATAACACCGCCTATGGTAATGCCGAAAAACTGATTCACTGAGCAAGCATGTTCACAATACACATAATCAGCGTCAATTGTTACCACGCGTTTACTTGCTGGCTGCGAATGTCTAACACTTTCCTTGTGAAGTGCTCAAGAAAGTCATACACAAGTTGTGCAATACCAGGCATGCCTCATTGTCTAAACGTTCTTTCAATGAAATAGGTCTGCTATGTTGTTAGACGGGCTTGTTAACAAGCGTGATAGTTCTGATCGGAAATTCATGGAGTCAATTGCGACATAGTTCCGATAAGAAACGTGCCTCTTCCTTCGGTCTGGTTTTCCTGCTTGGAGAAGACAGTGCACATACAGTTTCCGACTATTCCATCCATTATGTATATTAATTTCGCCCAAGACGATTAGTCAAGTCAACTATGCTTGCGTCCATTATCAACGGACCCAAACATATTAATTTTTCTAAGCCAGAACTACTATAATGAAATCGTACAGGAAGCGTGCACAACGGTTTAGATTAGATAGTTTAGATCATATAAACCATCAATGTGTATATATGTTATTTATGATATTGAATATTTGATTTACCTCAAGATAACCGGAACATACTTGTAATATGCTATTGAAGAATACCTCGACGTCTTTTGTTTGACTTTGATCGAGCTAGTAGATCTGGCAAGGTAACAGTTTCTTTCCCCAACAGCTCAACGAGCGGGAAGAACACCACGAACACGAATACCAGTAGCATCGTCTATCTGAAACAGATCAGAAGTTGAACCTTTTTGTGTAGAAGTGGGATGTGACGTCAACATTACGATTAATTCGACATGTGTTAAATGCGCCGGACACAGGGCTATCTGTGTGATTCCCGACACGTCATTAATATCACCAAGATACTAATATTATAATTCACCATATGACGACAGCAATATATATATATATTTAAGCAAGTCAGCTGACATTGTTAGTGCTAATAGTTTTGTAAAAAAACTTATATATAAACAAGTGACAATCAGTGGAAAATAATATAATTGCCACAATATAACAGCAAGAATACCAAAAGGACAGGGGCCTGGCGATTTGCAAACCACCGGAATGCACCACTATGTATTTATATAGACTGGCATTTTTACGAGACAAAATAATTATTAAAACATAAATTGTGATATATATTCCCACATATTCAACTAACCCTAACGTAGCGCCACCGAATATACCTTTTCCACATTCGAATTTCGCGCCACTCATCAATCAAAGTCCACTGCTTTATAATTAACGTCACCGGAAGTAGGGGGATAAATAAATCACTCCTAACGTAGATTAATAAACATAGACATTCTAAATTAGTGTCCGCATAGCATATATAACATTATTTCATGTCGTATTTAATTTAAAACCACTAGTAGATGGCAGCATGGGAACGAAGGTATATTTTAGACATATGATTATGATGACCTCTAGCCAAATTGCATAATACTAGACCTAGTATAAAAATTTGAGCATGTGCTATTAACTTAAGTAGAATTCGATTGTAATTAACATGAAGCCTTGGCCTTCAGGTTTTAGATTGTTAACTAGCTTTTTGTCTTAGACTTTGTTTTGTGGCGCCGTGTATTTTATGCATAATAATTTAAATATTACCAATTATTTATTGTCAACGTAATATGTTACAAAGCAATTTAACTAGTCACGCGCTCATACGAATGTCTTCGTTTTGCATTTTCGCTTTATGTCAATAAGCGGAAGTCAATTGTTGATTGATTCCGACTTGATCTTGCCTGCAGCCTTGGCTCAGTCCAGACTAACTTGATTGATTTGAATGAAAGTTGTTACCAGTGACACTGACAGTGATGGTGTAAAAATCGTGACACGTTTAAATTATGTTATACTACATGTAGCATCTGCATACTGCATATGAAAAGCAGGGTATACCACACAGCACGTTTCAATATACTACAACTGGTCCATCGGCTTGCTTACGTCGACTCGACGGCATCAAATTGATGTAAAACACAATTACAAAAATAATATCAGACTTTTTTAACCGGATGTAGAATTACATTCGAACACATCGAAAAGTAAACAAATGTAGTAAAACCGTTTTGAAAAGGCCCTAATGATTTAGGCCGGTTAACTGGAAGATTACCGAACGTCTTACCTAATCAGAAGACACGACAAATATATATATATATTTTAAATATATTAACGTATTCGGCATACGAATGGCTAAATGTATTATTTCAGCGTCATCACGTGATACCCACGCAATGAGAGCAAACGAACAGTCAAAAAGAGGCTGCACTCATGCAAATAACGGTATAATGATATTCTAACGACGGATGACAGTTGTAGTTTCCGACTGATGAATACTAGGACAATCAGATCTAAATATCTTTTGTTATAGTTTTCTTATCTTAACTTCTCGATTTACTATTGAGTTTACCTGTCATAGATATATAGCGATTTACGTAGCGCATATAGTATGAACGGTTTTAGCCAAATTTAGGCCGTATGTGTGAATGTGTCTTTTATGCAAATTGCATTTTCCATGCATTGGTGTACATTGTGGTTTTGCAACAGTTCGATAAGCATGTATATATGATAATCTAAATGCATACACATTTGCCCCCAAAACAGGTTTGTATTGCGCGAAAGATGGCATTCTTCGTAATACCTTATCAAAATCGCTAAACACAAGTACTAGCCGTCGATGACATACTCATAACTAGCTATGGCTATGACTTATGGCCTATTTAACAACCACCATAATAATCGAATAAAATGCATGATTTATGTGCTCATTTTTTAACGGCGAATTGTCACACTGCTTCTGCTTGTAATCATACTTCGGAAAACATAGTCATTGTGGGTTATTTGGGGTCAGCCCGATTATTACAACAACAACAAAATACAGTCCTATTTTTTAACATGGAGACAATGCATTTCTTGCCTTCCAAATGCCCCTAACCTCGTTTTTGAGCGCTTACATACGTGGGATAGAGCGCAGCAAGTGTCATTTTGACGCAGCCATTGCTTAACTTTAGGCTACTATTGTTTGTGTCTTAATAATTGTTTATGATAGTTTTAAATACTGATGCGACAGCCGCCTGTCACTACCATTAATGTAATTGAATTCCCACGAATGGCGTACAATTTGAAATTATTATTTATATATTTATACTATAAAGTTATGTTCAACCAGCATGATCATGGCTCCCTGTTAATGTGAATATCCAATATCAATAATAAATAGCTTCTTTTATACTTTGCATGTTTAAAAAAAGATACTATTACAAGTTATACCCGCCGAAACACAATAATATTATAGTGTAATTACGTATAGTTGTTTAATTGAGAGGCATACTTCAATAATAACTTATTTGTACATTAATTATGTTATTGTTTGTATTTGGCAGTATATAAACATGGATTCAGCTTAGTTGAACATCTTGTATATATATATATATAATATATATATATATATATATATATATATATATATATATATATATATAAAATATATATATATATATATATATATATATATATATTATGTAATTCATATGGGGTTTCACTATAAATAACAGTTGTGTAATAAATTACGTGCAACTAAATGAAATAATTGTATGTGAAATATGTATGTGTAGCTATACAATGGGAATTGTTTTCTACAAAAAGACGTCTTGGGCTGCACAAAACTCCCTTACTTGCAAATGGTTTTTAGAGGCTACACAAATTCAATCCACATATCGAGACCCTATACAGTTTTTACTATACATATTTATTAGCCAATCAACTAAATTGCATACATTTAAACAACGAAATATAATGAATTATATCAATTTCGTCATATGTCAATAAAACACACGCACACACGAATGAATTACATGAATAGTATGTATTATTGGTTATCATAGTTTAAAGAATCTTATAATTGGATTGGAATTAGCTTCAACAGGAATATATATATATATATATATATATATATATATATATATATATATATATATATAAAAGTTGAATTTTCAATTAACACATACAAATATACCATGAATAAATTATAAATAAATTAACAACAAATAATAACGCAAGAATTTAAACAGCTTTGATTTGCATTCCTAATAAATTATTACCTCTAAATTCTTAAATGTACGAAAACTACAAATTCGAACCTATGAAACGAAATTATAATTTTAATTCAAGTATATATTCTTGAATTTGTTATTCATCATTTTTAAATAAACTACATTGGACGCAGTTCCCTGCAATATGCTAGTGTCACATATGTATGCCACTGCCGTAGCCGGAAGTTGTTTCTATGTGACAACTTCATAACTTTCATATTTGTTACACTTGAAGTACAGCTATAAAGCTATTGCTATTCATAATCAATAAGACATTGAGATAAATGTTGGTAAATCAATGCAACTCATAATATTCCAATGCGTACATTCCGGCGCGACAAACAAATGGGTATTTGACGAGATGACGACGGAATTTCTGGCTGTTTTGTTTTTAGCAAAATCGTCGGTGAACCAATGTTTCTTGATATTGTGTATATATTGTATTACTTAAAACACTAAGAGATTTGCATCTGACTGGTTTGTTGTGCTCTCATGAAAGGGAAGGGCATTAGGGCACACGATTTATGCCCCGACCAGTACGTCGCTACGGTTAGCCCAGTCACACGACACACAAGTCCACTTCAACGAAAAGCTTGTGTAAGCTTGTACGGCTTAACTAGTAAAATAAGACGTAGCGACGGATTTACAATTGTCCAAAGCTTTAAACCAATGCGTTTTCATGTTCCAATGTGTGATAAAGCTAGTTCTAGCGAGGCACTATGACAATTAAAGACATTTTCGTCAATTTTCGTTAATATACAAAATAAAGAGGCTATGCTAAATGTAAGAAATGATATAAACTCTTCTGAAATATATAAACAATTAGACACAAACCCAACAACTGATCAAAACCATAATTATAATATTATCATCAATGTAATACACAGAGCTAAAAACAAATATATGACTATGAAACTAGTGCAATTTATAAAAGAAATACTAGCATAAATAGTATACATGGATAACTCATGGCCAGCGAATATCAATGAGATACACAGATAAACTTTACAAACAATTAAACATCACTAACCCTGATTCTCATTCTTCAGTGACAGATAAATCAGAAATTGTAAATAAATTCAATGCATTTGTTACCAATATATGTAGTAATCTGGCAAATAAAATTAAATATAAAGGCGCTCGTGGACATACATTATTATCTAAATAAAATAGTAAACAGTAACTTCATATTTAAATACGTTGAAGGTGTCATAAAGAGAACAATAATTAATTTACCCAACAAAAGTAGGTATGGATATGTTGATCACTCTAATAAATTGCTAAACATTCTTGAACCAGCACAAAACAAATGTCTAGCGTTATTAACAAAACAAGTGCTAATCACAGGAATATTCCCTGATAAATACAACATGGCAAAGGTAATCCCAGTCTACAAAACGGTGAGCCAACATTATTCAATAATTGTAGGCTAATATCACTTCTTCCAGCTATTTCAAAAGTACTTGCAACAATTTATTATTTTCGAACAATTGTCATCCTACTTAAAGGGAACCAAAAGGGAAATATTACGTGCTATGCACGTGAAAGAGCTAATACAAAGCAACCATTCTGAATGGTAATCACATTTTTAACGTCAGTGGTTTATTAGTAAAATAATTCCAAAGTGGATAATTTTACTGAAATCATCGGCTTCATAGAGGCGTCCATGATGCGCCTCTTCCTGTTGTCTGACCGTGGTCTGACCACTCAGCACGCAGAACCGGCCTTAAAGTCACGTGTCCGATTACGTGCGTCAATGCTATCGCCGTTGTAAACACAATGTTGTAAGATACGCGAACTTCGAAGAAGGACATCCGTTCGAAGAACGTTGCTTCGAATAGGATGTTTCTCACCGTATATACTGGGTCGAGATCCGCAGAAACGTCGGCGACGTCGTTGTTTTGAAGTATGGAGCTGTGCAAACGATATTAGCGCGATATTTAATCACCACCGATACGCGTCGAAACGGGTTACCGGTCGAATCCTTCCGTCGCCGTAGCCAAGTCATCAGAGCGGTTAGTAAATATGATTAAGTCTTCTTTATCTAAATTGTTTAAATATTGTACCATTAGACACATTGCGATGTCTGTCGTGATGACTTATGTACATATTGATATTGTTCATAAACGTCCACCACAGTTAACTTTCTAGAAGGTATGTACATGGGATCATGGAGCCGCTAACTAGGTCCAAGCGATTTAGGCCGTCCGATGTTGTTATTCATTATTATCAGTTTAATTTTATCCTACTTTGAATGGTATATATCACGTTTGCATGAACAGAGGCATAAAAATAAGGTAAAGCTACATGACCGTAACAAAACAAAAAAACAGCTGAATGCAAGCCATATCATATACGTCATAGTCAATTCGCATGAACGATAATATAGGCACTTTGATATCACTCGCTAAATAAGTTTTCAAAAGTACTGCCTTTCGAGTTTCGTAGCTACGCATGCAGTTCCTATTTTCAGTTGACCGCTCTGAAAGTGCCAACATGACTGCTATATTTTTCAGTAAACATATTATTCAAACATTAAAAAATAGTATTGCGAGTGTTGTTTTCAATCATGTTATTTGTTCAGTGAGAGAACAAATTACAAATTATGTGTGCTGTATCAGTTCAGATACTCATACAACATTGATACTAGGACATGTTACAGGCTTACAGTAAAGGATGAAGAATTAGCTATGATGAGACATAACTTATGTACTGTAAAAAATCACTTTGCCATTTTGCAATGTTGCCTTTATTGGTAGTTTCTTGAAATAGTGGGGACACACTGAGCAAACAAGAAGAAAGATTAACAGACTAACATAATATACTAGATGGAACGTGGACTTGTAGATATCTCACAAGATCACTCTATCCAATACAACACTAGATCTTCAGGTAAACACTCGGTAAACATTTGGAACCAGTTTCTTCACCACCACAATGAGTGGAATTCTCTATCCTCAACCACTGTGTCGCGCAAATCACTAATGTAATTCAACAATATTGTAATCCAATAGTTTAGCAAGTAAGTCAGATGATCCACCATGCACATTGGCGTGATGTCTCAATATGACATTTTGCCAGTTAAAGGGACCCAAAAGGGAAAAGTTACATGCTATGCACGTGCAAGAGTTAATAAAAACAAACTATTTTGAACGGTAATCAAATTTTTAACGTCAGTGGTTTATTAATAAAAAAATTGAACACCTTTTCCATCAAAGTTCGTAAGTCGCGCCATTTTGACTGATGTGTGACGTCGGCAAATGCTTGGCTCATTGAGCGGCAGAGCGGGCAACTCTGTATTTAAAATTCCGTTAAAATAATCGCCAGGTGGCGCGTCGCGATGTTTACACCCACTTCGTGTACCCGGCTGTGAAGCGAACATGATTTTCGTTCAGAAATAGCTGAATTTCGGTTGCAACGATAAGGGCCAACATTTTCAAGATAGAACTTAACGCGCTGGTAAACAAGACCCGCCGGAAGCCGAAATGCAGAGGCGAGTAACAAGCCGAGGCGACATTGACAAGTGGTCGAAACTCGCTGAAACTTCGAAACACTGACAGGTATTTTGATGGCCTCGCATTCGATCCCGGGATTCGGCGAGTTTCTTCTTAGTCACAGCCATGCCATGTATTATTCTCCAAATCAGTGGTGTAGTGTCGGATATGTTATACACAACGTGAGGTTTCCCAATTTGAAACAAATATCATATGGGGTCATGGCTCTGCGATTTATGTCAGCGTGACACCCACACAGAGTAACAGGCTCGGTCCTTCGCCCTAGCTTAAAACTGTTTTCAGGAATCAATTTTCCAAATTGTCCACAACTGTGACAAAAATGCAGATTAATTGTTGTTTTTCAAATACTGGACATTATTATATTAACAGTAGCGACTGTGGCATGCTTTTGTATTATTGATATAGCATGACATGTGCGGCTATGAAACAGATGTGTGTCAATCATAGATATAAATAGAACACACCAGTAGATCGAACTATAGCCATATAGGGGAAAGATTAATTATCTAACTATGTGGTGTCAATATTGAGTGTTCTTTTAATAGGCGTGGTATATTTAAAGGGAAAGTTTGGAGCATAATTCTGGAGGGCTAAATAAAAAAAGAAAATCACCACCCATGTTCTTTATGAAATCGACTTCATGCTGAATAATAGTTGTTTTTTAGCTGAAATATGTGTACAGTGGAATGTCTCTATTAAATATATCAATTTGAACTGGGTAAAAGTAACACAACTTGCAGAACAAATATTCTAAACTATAACATATGTGGATATATTTATGTATATTCTGCGGTGATCTTAATTGCAATGTAACTTTGTTGTCGAGGTAACCATAATAGTGGTTATTTTTAATAGAGACATTCCACTGTACATATATTTCAGCTAAAAAACAACTATTATTCAGCATGAAGTCGATTTCATAAAGAACATGGGTGGTGATTATCTTTCTTTATTTAGCCCTCCAGAATTATGCTCCAAACTCTCCCTTTAAATATACCACGCCTATTAAAAGAACAATCAATATTGACACCACATAGTTAGATAATTAATCTTTCCCCTATAGTTCTACTGGTGTGTTCTATTTATATCTGTGATTGACACACATCTGTTTCATAGCCGCACAGGTCATGCTATGTCAATAATACAAAAACATGCCACAGTCGTTACTGTTAATATAATAATGTCCAGTATTTGAAGAAAAAAAAACCTAATCTGCATTTTTGTCACAGTTGTGGACAATTTGGAAATTGTTTCCTTAAAACAGTTTTAAGCTAGGGCGAAGGACCGAGCCTGTCACTCTTGTGTCAGGCTGAGATAAATCGGAGAGCCATGCCCATGACCCCATGTGATATTTGTTTCAAATTGGGAAACCTCACGTTGTGTATAACATATCAAACACTACACCACTGACTTGGAGAATAGTACACAGCACGGCTGTGACTAGGTAGAAACTCACCGAATCCCGGGATCGAATGCGAAGTGGCCTTCAAGTCAACATACCTGTCAGTGTTTCGAAGTTTCAGCGAGTTTCGACCACTTCTCAATGTCGCCTCGGCTTGTTACTCGCCTCTGTATTTCGGCTTCCGGCGGGTCTTCTTTACCAGGTTTACCAGCGTGTTCAGTTCTATCTTGAAAATGTTGGCCCTTATCGTTGCAACCGAAATTCAGCTATTTCTGAACGAAATTTATGTTCGCTTCCTTACACGAAGCGGATGTACACATCGGGAAGCGCCATCTAGCGATTATTGTAACGGAATTTTAAATACAGATTTGCCCGATCTGCCGCTCATTGTGCCAAACATTCGCTACGTCATACATCAGTCAAAATGGCGCGATTTACGAACTTTGATAGAAAGATGTTCAGATTTTTTTTTACTAATAAACCACTTACTTTAAAAAAAATGTGATTACCTTTCAGAATAGTTCGTTTTTATTAACTCTTTCACGTGCATAGCATGTAACTTTTCCCTTTTGGTTCCCTTTAAGACACAAAGCTTTTATTTGATCATCAGTATAGTTTCCGACCGAAATATTCAACAAAATATGCGGCACTTGTACTAATAGATAAAATAATAACCCAACTGGATAAGAATGAAATACCAACTAACATTTATTTTGATCTTTCCAAGGCTTTTGATACAATTGATTGATGACAATTTTAATGGATAAGTTGAAATACTATGGTGTACATGGAATAAATCTCAAATTATTCAGCAGCTACCTAGAAAATCGTACAAAAATACACGGAAATTCACAATATCAAATCAAATATGTCATCAATTACAACAGGTGTAACACAAGGATCAATTATTCATCATATATATATATATATATATATATATATATATATATATATATATATATGATTTTGCTCAAGCAACAAATTTTTTAACTATCTCATTGATGCCGACGATACAACCCAATCAAGTACACTAAACATGTTTAATGATAACATGCATTACCAAAATTTTGAATCTTTATTAAATATAGAACTTTTTAAGATAAGTGAATGACTCAAAATAAATAAATTATCACTAAATGTAGTAAAATCGAAAGACATGATATTTAAAAAGAAAGAGAACATACACACTCACCCTGAAGATAGACAATGTAGATATTGAACAAGTTACGGATTTGTATTTCTTAGTAGATTTAATTATAGATACAAATTTAAACTGGAAATATCACACTGAAAACATATCAAATGCGTATTCTAAACAATAGGATTTATTTACAAATTGAAATATGTTACACCTAGATATTAAAATATATATTATATAGTTCATTAATAGAGCCACACGTTAATTATTGCATCATGACATTGGGCTTTGAATCAAACAGCATAATAAAATTACAAAAAAAAACTTAGAGTTATTACATTAAGTAACTACATTTCCCATACTGAACCACTATACGAAATAGTTAACTTATTAATATTAAAAATTTATTATAAATTAAAATTAAAATTAAAAAATTGAGGATTATCTTTAAATATGAAGTACATAGTCATGATACTAGAGACAGAAACAAAATATACATTTACCAAGTCAAACATGCCTTTGCAAATAAATGCCTCAGGCACTTTTTGCCATTATTATTAAACAACTTACTCGAAATAGTTAAAGTAAAACGTATCTCACATAATACACAGATATTTGCAAAGTATGTTAAAATGTATTTCGTACAATTTGTTTCAGTTAGCATGCAGTAACCAACACTGTTGTTGTGTGTATGCAAAATTAAGAATTAACACAACAACAATTACTACCTTATCACCCACGAGAAGGTTGAGGCTGACATCGTTGTACAATGGGGTGTCACTGCTGTCATTCAAATGATGGCGAGGGTGGGCTAATTTAGTTCATTTAACGCATTAACGTTGGCGAACTTCAAGCAACTTCTAATATTATTTCAGAGAGCAGACACATTTATGGAATATTTGAAAGGTGTGATGAGCTGGACCGCCGCGCAGGACCAACGGCTCCTTCCAAACAGTACCAAGTGGTTGGTGGGCGCTGTGCCCTGTACCTCCACGGGAGACTTTTCCCAATGTCGCATCCACAAGTAATCTCTAATCACATTTCTTTCTGAATGTGTTGTCAGATATGCATCCCACTAGTTGATGCACACACAACATGTACACTCCCTGTTGTTGGAGGTTTTGCCGATGGTGAACTATAGTGGTATCCATCAGTAGTCGATGAAATGTAGTACACAAGAAGAAGCTGACACCAACAGGTTTGTTGATGTAGACTTCACAGCACGTGGTGTTCTAGGAATGTTCATAATGAAGTCACCAGACACAGATGTCTTAGACCTGGTTGTGTACTACGTTCCCAAAGTGGCGAATACAGTCAACATGTGGATTGAAACTGGCACCATTACCAGCACAACAGAAAACTGCCGATTTGGACCTCGTCTTTTTATAACAGGATGTGACTCAGTTCCCTCCCTGTTTGGAATTTGAAAAATAAACTGTTCAACACTGTGACTCAAAAATGGGCAGGAAATTTGCTGCCTTGGAAACTAGCGATAAAGAAGCTGCACTATCGGCTCCGATGGAATTCATGGTAGTGATTTCAGAGAGCTGACACTGATGTGTTTGATAGTTATGATGATGATGATAGGGGCACAGAGATTAATACACACATCAGCCTCATCCGGTTATGGCTAAGACTGTTCAACAAGAAGCAGAGGTCATTGACTAAGCATCCCCGTGTGAAGCATGTTTCGAGGAACATGCTAGAGGGAAACTGTGGAAAACGAAGATTTGAATGTCTTCACATGCGACCAAGCCAAACATTGGGTTCCCACTTGATCCTTGATGGTAGATAACGAATGGCAAACTTGTACCTGTCCAGATCAAACGTTCAATGGTACCTGAGCTTCCGGAAGTTCTCATCTGTTCATGCTCAAGTAGAAGTCGCTGCACAATCAATTGCTCACGTGGTCAGAACAGTTTGTATTGCACAGAGCTGTGCACATGTCATAGCAATGACAATTCCACATTCAATTGGCGATCAAGACGTTCTATCTGATTATGATGGTGATGGTGATGGTGATGACGATGACATCAACAACGACAGTGAATAGAAACAAGATTAAAATACTGTTTCCTGTAGCTTCACCAAATCGACTTACCTTTGTGATGTATCAATATGTTGTAAATCAGATAAACGTTGCTCGCTTTGCGCAAGGTGTAAAGCAAATGGTAGCGACATTGGTTGTGACCTTGTTCAATTCGATTCCCATAAATGTATCTGTATAAGGTAGTCCAACGGAATAACCCAATTGACGAGGATACAATAAGTTTTCAGTGGCATACGATGTTGCTTTGAGTACACTGACAAACACATAGCAATCATTGGTGATTATGAAATAACGCAAAGTTGAATATATATATACGTTGATGATGACGTTGGTTGACCGTCACTGCACGTGTACTACACCATTTGATGGTTCGACTGTGTAACATTCATTATCACGGGGATAAACAATGCTTTCCAAAGGTATATTATATGTTCATGAGTATATAGGTGACGCAGATGTAAGCAACCAGAAATTGTATAACGTGTGCGGAATGGCACCATTTCTAACGTTCATCAATTTACGGTGACCCTGTTTGAACGCCGCTCAAAACAAACTGTCTCACCTCATAGTTCCACGTCAAATCGCATTTTGACGGGGTGAAACTGATCTCTCATACAATATATGACTTGTCCATAGTTGTGATGTAGAGACACAGTCAATATAACTTCATAGTATTCGCGGCATTGTAAACTTTCCAATAATTGTAATTTATGGGTGACCTTCTTTGACCTTGTCAGTATTCTTATCGTTTCAGGATACAACACAATGTTGTACAGTATCGTGGAGAACAGAGATTGCGCTTTCCAATAATATATGGCTTGGCCATTCTCTAATAATATATAATAGCTACTTAACCATTTTAATATCAAAAAGATTTCAAAAGCGCCGAAGTACTAACATTGATCGTTTTACGGTGATCTTGTTTTGACGCTTACTGCACCACTTGGCAACTCTACGACAGCACTAATCGTGACGGATAGATGCAGGACTTTTCAATGATATAACATTTAGATGTGTGTAGGGGAGTCATTTAAACTCCTAAAATAGCGCACTTTTTGAGGATTTGCCGCTCGCGTATATAGTACGTTTTGTTTTCACGGAAAGAAGGAAGCATCTCGCCAAAATGCGTCGTCATCTAACAATGCTACTACGTAATCACGTAATCATACGCCTTTTACGTAGCGACGTTCAAATTATACAGTTAGCCATGTTTGTGCTTTCGCAGACGTTGTCAATACTTCTGATGATTTGCAGTGTCGTTTAAAGAGGTAAAACGTCCATTTCATATATCAGTTTCGGTACATTGACATTATAAAGGTTGGCGGGCTTTTTCTATATATGTACATATGCAGTACGATAATAGGAAGTAATATCAATACAGGTGGCAGACGAAAGTCCACGTCCGGAACGCGCCAAGCCCAAGACCAAGCAGCTATATTGTACATATATCGTGCACCAGCGCCACATCCAGTATGTCTGAAATATTCTTGACACTGAGTGACTAACAGGCCCAGCGAAAGCTTGCTGAATAATAGCCAGGTAGGACACCTTTGATTTTGTTGACATTTAGTTTATTTGTGTATAAAAAGGTAAGTTCTTATATAGCGCAGTATCCAATCCTCAGGATTTCTCAAAGCGCATTACATTTTACTTCCCTGACAGACCTGTTCAATCAGACACCATTTCAACTTCTCTGGGAAGAATTCAGCCATATGCTACAATTAATGCGCGAAGTTTGCTCGTACATATATCCACCACTTGTCTATAGCCAGATACTCATTTATATAGCTGAGTGAACTGGAGCAATGTAGAGTGAACAAACTTGCCCAAGGTGTTAACACCGCAGCACAGGATTCGAACCTTAGTCGAAAGTCCGAAGCTCTACCCCTGAGCCACTGCGATCTACAAAACACTTGGTGTTGGCGGAAACTATATTTAGTAAGTCTGCCAGAACGATGAATCATATGGGCGGTCACTGGTCAAGTTTTGCCTGTCCCGGTGGCGACTTCGCCTTTCCGGATAAACATGTTGTTAAGGCACTGCTTGCAATGCTATCTGCGTTGCGATTGGTTGATGGAAGTAAAGACGCGCCATGTGCGTTTGATAATGCGACCTTGACACTGCGGTGGCGACTTCGTATCAAGCATGCGCGCAAATTGAACTGATATATATATAAAAACATTAAGCGCTGTTTTTGGCCGCATACAAGATCATTAGAATCTAGGTGGGAAAAACTGTATTAGTAGAATGAGAAGCTAAATAGCTGAAAATAGGATATTGTTTCAATTATGAGGCAATGCTAATAATTATCATCACATGCATTTAAAACATAATTTATTTCCACCGTTATTACATACATTTTATTTTCGCAAGTAATTATTAATCTCACTTGCTAATAATTATGACAAGCATTTAAAACATTAATATCCATTTTTATTACAGACATTATATTTTCGCAATTAATTTTAATCTCACTTTCTAATAATTATTATGACCTGCATTTAAAACAACATATATTTTCCATTTTAACTACGTAAAGTTTATTATTTGTTTGGATAATTTTACAATCATGTGCAATCATTTTTATACAAGTTATATATGAACATATAAAATAAATAAAAATAAACAATAGCACTATTAAATATAAAATAACTTTCACAAGGCTAACTTATAAAGTACAATGTGAACATACAGTATATACAATTACATTAATTGAAAAACAAAATAGTGTAAAGACATTTTTTTGAAAAAACAAAAACTGTTAATATAACAATTGATAAATATACGAGAAACTATCAATTTAAAACTAATACGACAATACAAAACATAATACTGAATATTATGATATGGATAATCAATGATATTCATAACTGGACATTAATAGTCAGGTTGAAATAATAGTAATATTTAATGTGTTAACTTATAAATGTAATATATTTATGAAATCATTCAAGTCAAAATTAACTTATGCAAAGCTAGGTTGTAAAGTATAATGTGAACGTATATTTTATATAACTTGACAAATAAACAAAACCACTTAATAATCACTCCTAGTCTTTATAATGAGTAAATATATATTGTAGTGCCATGAAAGAAATGGACAATTATCTGCCAATAGAAACAATACAACGTATACACTAATACTTTTGTGCCGTAGGTAGATAAATAAATAAATACCAGTCTGTGCATGCAACAGATGCAATAATTACCTAATCTACCATGACTGTAATGACCATGCTAACCCCAACACTGCTCTGGAGATTCATTAATGACTCTCACATCATTTATATGAGGTCTGGCTCCTTCCTGCAATATCATGATACAACATGTCATTGATAATATTACATACATAATTTTTCAAACAAGAATTTCAATTCCATAATACCAATATACTACTCCATGTTATCATATATGCAGTTACAATTTACTCTACAAGATACACACAATATTGTTAAATGGTTGAACTCCTGCCTGGCCAGTGTTTACAATCTGGCTACACTTCACAAGGTGGCTTGTTGTCAAGTAATCACTGCAGCACTATCAGCCTCTGGGGTATTTGCCCTGCACCCTACCCAGCCAACCCCATGAGGTGATCAATCAAGGAGTCATTAGTGACTGTTGGCAATTTCTGATACTAAGTGCTTAGCTTCATAGAACACATCTTATTGCTAAATGCATAATATAGCATGCTGATCTAATGATGTATATTACGCATCATAATGCAAAACATAGTGTCTGACTCAACATGATTAAAACTATGTACTGTGCAAATCATATAACCAGCAGGATACAAACTCTCTCAAACTCATTAAGACCCTTCCCACTGTTTAAATGCGGCAAGTGAGGGTCAAAAAAAAAAAGTGTGCCACTCTATTGCACACGTAGACATACACACACTATCAACAATGGAAACAAATGACAAGCAGACTGCCACAGTGCTATAACGATTTACAAAATCAGTAATTAGTGTGTTTTTAGCCAAAGCAGTGTTTGTATTTTTATCACAGAAATGTTCACGTCCGGAATATTCGGGGCAGATCGAAAATGGTGTGTTGTGTTCTAATATTCTTGTCTCGGCTCATGTATGCGTCGTTTCACCCTGTTTCAAGTGACACGCGTACAATTTACGCAGTCACAGCGCATTTAAGACCCATGAATTATATCGCCTGGCGCCATCGCCGAAAGTTCCGCCCAAAGATGTCTGATGACATTTCCGCCTAAAGATGTATTGTGATGTTTGTTAAAAATAAAATTAGCAAGCCCAATTATGCAAATAAAACAGTGTTGATGTATTTTTAGATAGATGCTGCTGCCGATATTCGTGTTGGTGGTGTTACTCTCGCCGGTTGAACCGTTAGGGAATTACGCTCTTCCCGTTGATGTTTCCAAGCAGGAAGTGCCTGCACCAGTGGAGTCACGCCAGAGACGTGGAGGATGTAAGTTGCATACGTTTCTAAGGAAAAGGCAACAAGTTTGTTGTTAATGGACGATCCATGCTTCTATCATATTTAACTCCCCATTGCAGTTAAATTGTCTGGCACTATAACCACCTGTATTAAAAATCACAAAACATATTATTTGTTTTGAATTGCATTTCCACCACAAATGTTCTCAGGTTCCATACACCAATGGCGATTTTTCCCTATTCCTCTTTATGATTTCGCCTAACGATTTTGTTGTTGCACCTTTTAGCATGAATATTCAAGGCCATAGGTGTTATAGGATTTTCAGCCATTAGCTATTTATGCAGATTATCAAGAGATAAATCGAATAAGCATTCCACATCACATACATAAATATTTAAATAAATAAAAACATCGTTTATATTTGACCGAATTAACAGGCTCTGCACGGATAATGTGTCGTTGTATGTTTTAGTTTTTCATTTAGAGCAAATACAATTTAAAAACATAAACAGCATTCCATCATTTTGATCTAGGAAAAAATCCATTGAACACAGTGCCGAGAGGGCCCGCATTTACAGTCATGACATGGATGGAGTTTGGTTAGGCAAAAGACAGAAGGGTAGTACGATGCACGAATCATAGTGATGATGTGAACATGAGCAGCTTTGTGGAAGAAAGCAGAAGGCATTGTGTGAGATAGAAAACTGAAGAAACACAGATGCAGTCGTTAAAAAGGCACCATAGTGTTTTATTTGCTGCGACAACTAAACACGTTCAGGAGATTCTTGCTCAGTTCCATCGTTCTACTATTGAGAATATTCCTGCATTTTCAAAATGTGTGTGGTTCGGCAGCATCAGCCAGCGCCAGAGGGGCAGGCTTGACAAAGTGGTGAAAACAGCTTCCAAAAGTGTCGGCAATGCACTCACCTCTCTAACAGCTATATACAACGACAGATCCCCAAAAGAGCTGACAGTATTATCTCAGACCAAACTCACGCCGCTCATCATATGTTCGAATTATTACCGTCAGGCAAACGTTTTAGTAAGTAAGTAAGAAAACAAATAGCGTTAGTTTTCAACATTTTGGCGGGCTTGTTCTTTTTCTGATGCTGGAGTGTTGGTGTACCTGTTTTCAAATGGCGGATCGAAAGTGCTGAATAAAGAATTTTCTTTTATTGTGAAATCGTAGCCTAACATAATAATGTTAATATAATGTTTTATATAATTTTAATAAAATAAATTATAAGTGTTTACTCTAATTTGGACGCATTCAATTTTAAATATAATTCAATAAAAAAGTGTTATATTTCACATGACATTTTAAACATAATTATTATAATATATAATTATTCATATATTTATTTATTAGCTAAACATAATAATTTAAAAAAGAGATAATGTATAATTTTAAAGGGCATCTGATATATAATATGTTATTAATTAGTTCAAAATAATTATTTTATCATTTTAAAGAATATTATATATATATATATATATATATATATATATATATATATATTTATTTATTTATCTATTTGTCATATTTCATTTTATTTTTATAAGCACTACATGACCTCACGCCATAGCACAGTCCTATTTCACATGAAATGTACTTGCATGTTGAAAATGCCAAATAAATCTTATTTATTATTTTATTATATAGAAACAACTGGGAAGGAAAATGATTGGAAGCCTGAGTGATACCAGCCAGTGTACCATGTATATGGGATGGGGACAGTTACACTAACAGTGAGAAAGCACGAGAAGCCACATGTAGCAGAAACAACTAGTACAATACCACAGGAACACACACACACACACACACACACACACACACACACACACACACACACACACACACACACACACACACACACACACACACACACACACACACACACACACACACACACACACACAAAGGGATTAGGGATTTGATAGAGGAGATAATAGGATTAAAACACAACAAGAATTAAGATGAAAGTAGTCGGACACATAATTATATGGGAAGGACATCTGAGAAAAAAAACGAGTCAAGATAGATTCAACAAGAGTGTTGACATCAGAAGAATATCCATGGCAAGCTTCGAAGTCGAAGAGCAAGACCAAGGCTGAGCTGAACTGGCAGCATGAAGCTGGACTCGTTCGCAAGAGCCTTTTTTGACGACCGCTATGGAACGGCTTGAACACTTCATTGACACCATTAAGCACTGGATGACATGCAACTATTTGCGGATGAACGATGCAAAAACTGAGGTAATTCCAGTTGTACAGATGTCGGCATCGTATTTGGCTGCTGGACTACATGCGTTGGGTCCGAATACACCCGTGCTGCCGATTGTGTGAAATACTTAGCGTCTGTTTAGACACACACTGTGACATGATGAAGTAGGTTTCTCGTACAATGGAGTTCCACAAATCCAAGTTAGTCGCTATAGGCGCTTATACGCAACTAGACCCTAGTTGCTTATCAGCGCCTCTAGCGACAAACGCATTTTTGCGGAACGCTTGTTTAAATCATCCTCAATTAGCTGTTGAACTCGCATGATTCCGAAACCTCACACATAGCTAAATATGGATATAGTCTTAACAAGTCCGTCAATGTGAAGGCATAATATGTACATCAATGTACATTTACAGCGAATGAGTAAATGGAATGTCGACTGTGTGCTAGAATCTAACCTAGCCTAGAACGATTTCGGTGTTGCGTTTACATTTTTCCGGGCGTTGTAAACTATCCGGGTGACGTTTCTGCGCATGCGCGATAAATGTCAAATCATCAAAATGCAGCAAAACGCAAAGCATTTATAGCATAAATACAACGGGCTGTTCATTAGGACGTATACAACCTTTCAGCAATATTATTTGTCGCAAATTAACACGAGGTAGCAAGCGTATATCGCGTGACAGTAGTGCGCCATAATCCGTGACAGTGATTTAAACAGACATACTATTTTATTTAACGAAAATTTAAGCAACTCTTCACAGTAATCACCACAGGAGAGTTAACGAACAGCCCGTGATATTTATATGATAAATGCTTTGCGTTTCGCTGCATATTGATGCATTTACATTTATCGCGCATGCGCAGAAACGTCACCCGGATAGTTTATAACGCCCGGAAAAATGTAAGCGCGACACCGGAACTGATGTTTAAAATCATCTACTACAGCTCACCGTATGCTTCACACGAGACTGCTACTTCACACATAGTTAAATATTGCTATCGTATAACATGTCCGTCATTATGAAAGCATATTGTCTATTTTAATGCACATTCACAGTAGAAATGGCGTAGTCCTGTTATTTTGTCGTGCACTGATCATATGTTCTTGGTCTTTGAACACGCCTTCAGCTCAGACACAAGCTACGGACTACGGTCTACGTGGCTTCAGGGTCAACCTTCATTTTTGCAGATACCGATACCGGATTTATTACGACTGAACAGTTTACATCTCACTGACGCTCTATCTCAATATCAAGCTTATCCACTGTATCAACCTGAAATCATGTAGAAATGGCCCGCGTTTTCTTGCCGCGAAACGATCATCTGGTCTTACAAAACATACTCATTTTCATTTGTTTCGCACTAATATCAATGAATGCCAGGTAAAAGGTAAAATATATTACATTGTATCGTATTCGGCAGTGCAATTAAGGTTGGGACACTTGGTGAATTTTGCTTTATGTTTATTTATCAAAATAATGAATTTTACTGAATTGAATTTTATTTGGGTTACATATATACATTTGATAGTGTCAGTGAAACCAGCGTAAATAGTGTATATAATGTTATTATGATCTGTATTAGACTGCATGTAATTAATTATTAAAAGAAACTGTGCACCAGGCTTCAACGTTGCGTTGATGTTGTCGTTATTACTTACAGGTTCTTACAGGTCCTTTTCTGGCTTGTATTAGGCATTTCTGACTCTTGTGCAAGCTCTATCTTGAGCATTGTTTCGAGACTGTGCGCATGCGTCTAAAGGTGACATAGTCCATTGTAGAAGTGGTGCAGTACAATAATGTGTATAGATTGATTTTTCCATAGATTATCAATTTTTACTTCAAATGATTGGACTGGTGGAGCAACTACCACAGACTGTGGCAGACTATCCAATACATCAGTAGATCGGTATACAAATGAATGTTTCGGATTTTTAATCGGCATCTTTAAATATGTTTAGATTGTGCCCTCTCGTTATTGAATCATTTCCCCTTAATGTAACAACATTTGATGTAAGAGTAGAATCATATATCCCAGTTAATATTTTGTACATTTTTATCATGTCTCCCCTAAGACGACGGTAAGAAAGAGTTGGTAGGTTTAATCTGTTTAGGCGTTCTTTATAATCAAGTTCTTTTTATCCAGGAATTAATTTAGTTGCTCGACGCTGAAATTTGTCAAGTGCTGTTATGTGTTTCATTAAATATGGACTCCATACCTGGTTTGCATACTCGATATAGAGACTTAAAAACAGTAGAAAAACACTTGTCATCTAGATATTCAAAGGTGCGTCGAATTATCCCCAACGTAGAATTGGCTTTATTAATGTTGTCTGCCATATGTGCCTCAAACTTAAGTGATGAGTCAAAAGTTACTCCAGCATCCTTTACTATTTCTGCTTTATTAATTGCTTTCTGATCGTTACCCATTGTATATCCATCATTTCTTACGGAGGAACGTCCAATTCGCATGTTGCAACAGTTATCAGGATGACATTTCAATAGTGATGCATATGACCATTTGTTGTTACCCCGTACTCTTTGTTTTCTCTGTGCAAGTAGATCTGTGATCCAGTTAATTATGTTACCCTTTATTCCATAGCACTGGTTTTCTTAATTAGTTTAGCATGTGGGACCTTGTCAAAAGTGTTCATAAAATCACAGTATATTACATCTATGCAGCCTCCTTTATACAACATTTCTGTCCATGTGTCTAATACCTTTAATCGCTGTTAAGTACTGTTGAGCGGCCTTTTATAAAACCAAATTGATTTTTACTCAATAGCTCATTTTCTTTCCTATGTACAGTGATGGTGTCTCTAATTATTTCTTCCATTATCTTACCTACTACACTTGTTAAACTGACTGGTCGGTAATTTCGTTGTAAGATTTTACTTCCTTTCTTATGAATTGTAGATATGTTTGCCTGTTTCCATTCTATGGGTAGTTTGCCTGTTGTTAGAGATATGTTAAATATAGTTGATAGTGGAATACTGATGCAGTCTGCTAATTCGTTGATGACCCTAGGGTGAACGGCATCAGGTCCAGGTGATTTAAATGTTTTTAGTTTTGATGCCAATCTTGATGGGTTGAGAGTACACGTTTCAACTGCATTTATAACATATTGTAGGTTCCTCAGGGGTAGCCTCTTGTGGTTCTCTTGTAAATACAGAAGAGAAATAATCAGCCAACAGCTCTGCTATTACGATGTTTGACTTTGTTGAGGTCATCTTTCAATTTTTATTAAGTTGTGTATACCCGTTCTTGTCTTCATTTTGGCCTAGGCGTATTGCCAGAATTTCTTAGGATTCTCGTTTATTTGGTTAATGATAGTTTGTTTCATATATTTGTTAGCCTCCAGAATCATTTTGGTTATGGAATGGTCACTTTTTCCTAGTGCTGAGGCTGTTTCAATTAACACAATTTCGGAAACTTCACTGGTGATTACTAGGTCAAGACGTGACGGCCCTGTTGTTCCTCTACCTCTAGTGAGCTCAGTAATATGTTGGATGAAATAACAATCTCGAAGCTTTTCAATAAACTTAAATGGTTTGTCTTCTATACTTGGTACCGTTGTACACATTATTTTCCAATCAATCTTAGGATAATTAAAGTCTCCAAGTAGAAGGACATGTGAATATTTTTGTTCAGTTATCTTCTCTAGTAGTTCATTAAGGTTATCATTGTTTTCAGTAGTACTGTTAGGGCTTCTATAAAAAGGAGCGTACAAGCAGTGTTCCCTTCCCTTTCAGTTTCAAAGTGCAAAACAGTGCCTCGTTAAACTCAACCTGAAAATGGTGTGCTTGAAACGGTAACGAATATTGTGTATAAATAGGATCATGCCTCTACCTTTACTATCATTCATATTCATGCTTTCCATAGAACCCCCTTCCAGATTGTATTCCTGCTTTTTAAAGTTGTTCTTTGATGATGAACTATCTCGTAATGACCAAGATGATTAAGTATAATACTGGAGTGCAACCAGTTGCCATTATTGGTAATTCCTACACTTTGATAACAATTTACGCAAAACCAGAAACAAGTGCAGGGTTGGGTTTAGTGCAGGTAGAAAAGGCAGATAAGAAATGAAAAAGTTATAAAATTATTGTATGTTAGCCCTGGGCCAACGCAGAGCTTGAGGTATATTGAAGACACAGGGGTGATAATGATACACCCGGAAAAGGCCTGTTATTTCAGAAATGGTAAAACAGAGGGTGGGGGTTTAAGAATATAAATGTATGTGTTATGTCATGTTATTTGCGTATGTGTTATGTCCTGTTATTTACATATTTATACTGAGTTGATTTGTGAATGGTTTTATTTCGCGCGCTTTAGGCTTAGCTATTTGTTTACTTGTCCGCCATTTTTTGGGGGTAAATTTTGGGTGGCTGTAACGCAGAATAATTTATGGATGTATGACTTGGGAGCTGTTGATTTAAATTATATTTAGATGCCTGTTTAATGATCTTAGTACATTTACTCGTCCGTTATTGTGGGATGTTGACAATCGTTATAGTTAGAATGTAGGATACGTAGAATATAGGTTGATTAGAGCGGCTCGAGCGAGTTGGTGGCGAGTAGTAAACGAACCATTCGAAGATCCGACTCGCCGGGGAAAGTGTGTAAGGTGTCTAGTAGGTTGTCGCGTCGTGTGAAATCGAAGGTGCGACTCAGTTCGATGCCGAGAAACTCAGGCGACTCGCGCTGACGCTGTGCTTTCGCACATAGCCTGCAATATCCGAAAGTGACGTCGGCAGTGTTGCCGTCCATGCCGGAATCCTGATTGTTTTTCTCTGAATTAGGATTCTAGTAAAGCAAAGTTACGTGAGTTCGACATTTATTATAATATTGAAATGGCTGTGCGTCCATCCGGACAACGTTTGCATATGCTCTGGGGTCCTCCACTTTAATAGCCTTCATCAGAGCATGAAATGCGCCGAACTGCTGGTGCCTCGCAATCTATGGGTGAACCCACCATCTTTTTCGTTTCTTAAGTTTTTCTTTCTTTTCATCGTCGTAAATTTGCTGCAGCATAGCCAATGCACCGAGCAAAATAGCATGTTATTCTTCACTGCTGCTGCTGCAACTGTCAGCCATTTCCGTAAACAAACTACCGTCATTGATCGCTTCGATTTTGGATATGGCGCTATGCAAAATAAACATTATTATTATTAAAGATTGTGTGTCACAAACAATTTATCCATGATCGTCCACCGTCCATTTTTCAACAGCAGGTGTCCTTTTGCTCACTATATGAGAACTTAAAAGTAATGTTATACAAGCCGCAGCCATTTTATTAAAGACACTATTTCCGTGTCACACACGACGTATACTTTAATGGGATCGTCGTTTCTAATACAGTGTTTAATGTACAAGTTGAGGGGAGAACGCAACTATCTGAAATCGAAATTATGTCGCGAGGACACAAAGGGTTTATTTTTATACTGGTTGGGACACACTTCTTCAGTAGATGTGATAATTTCGTTAACAGTTATTCCATTGTTTTGTTACTTGACTGTCTCAGTCAAGTAGACTACTTCAAAAATCAAAGCGGAATATATATATATATATATATATATATATATATATATATATATATATATATATATATATATATATGTGTGTGTGTGTGGTGTGGGGTGTGTGTGTGTGTGTGTGTGTGTGCTGTGTGTGTGTGTGTGTGTGTGTGCGTGTGTGTGTGTGTGTGTGTGTGTGTGGGGTGTGTGTGGTGTGTGTGTGTGTGTGTGTGTGTGTGTGTGTGTGTGTGTGTGTGTGTGTGTGTGTGTGGTGTGTGTGTGTGTTTGCATTCAGAAACATACCAGAGCTAACCAGCTCGTAACATACATATAACAGTTGGTAAATATGTCTTAAATAAAAACGAAAAGGTAATTGGACGCTAATCTGCACTAATGGGTACACTCTATGTGACAATTCCAGATCGCCCGAAATGTGTGTCTTCATGCAAGGGACTGCCCGATGGCAACTACCAGTCGTGCCACGGATGCAACGTCTACGCGACTTGTATCTCGTCATTGTTGATAGATGACCGACCTTGTCAAGGCGGTCTCGTATGGGACGACATGCTACGAACATGCGAGTGGAAGAGTCTCACCTGCAGACGTAAGTGGAAGTTTGTTGCACTGTACTCGGACACTGCATATGGTCAGTAGTTCACGGTTTCTGACGTCACAATCTAATTAATGCGCGTGACATCCGTCAGGCTTTCCTTTTGCCAATACTTGTGATAACGATTATATGTGGGAATGAACACACCACTGTTGCGACAGGAGCGCTTCTAGCTACAACAGTTATACACACGGTTGGCACTTTAACTACTTTCCTTTGTGTTTTTGTCAAAACAATTCTTTCAAAAATATACGAAATTATGCATGTGTTCGCCAACCACTTTTTCCAATCATTTGAGGCCTTTTTCGGTTAGCAGCTGGTCACTTAATGAATAGTGCGATTACTTTGCTCTACATAATCCCAATACGCGCAATATTGTCTACACGAGTGGATGCGTGCGTGTGTATGCGTGCGCGGATTGATTCACCGAATTTTCATATAATTCGTAGGATGGACCCGATGTTAACAGGCATACAAGTATGTATGTGTAAACATATCAATTACATATCAAATATAAATGCATATGCAAACTTAGAGATGCTTTTTTATTGTTATTAATATTCCATATCAGACGCCACCTTATTTACGACATAACGTGTTATTGTTCTCTTGTGCGTTGCGGTGATGTTGGCGTTGGTTGCTATCATCTTTGTTCATCATTGCTTTCCTCTCCTCACTTTTCTCTCACAACGTACTCTATTAACATTCTCCAATTCCTTCTATCTTTTGCTCACTGCAACTTTCCTTCACTCCAACAATACATCCTCTCTCAGTTCGTCCATTCTTCTTTTATCCGCCCTCTTCTGAAGTGAATCTGTTTGGCGTGGAATAATTATTTGAGTAACGGGGTACTCCTTTAGATTAAAATACAAACCGAAAACATTCAGTCGTATAGTCTAAGTGCCTCCAATCGACTCGTCCGCCAGGCAAAACGCGTAAACATATCTTTACATAATCATTATTACAAATGTGCATATCCATGTCAAATCAACTATGCGGACCCTATCATATATTAGTATTATATCACTTACCTACGCTTCGTCTGTTGTTTGGTTATGTGACAAACAATTCAACATATCTGGTACGCGTGTGCCATCATAGCATGTCGGTCATGGCCACCACGAGTAAGGGATTTAAATGTTTTTTTAAAATAAAAATAATACAATATGTATGCGAAAGGTAGCATGTTAACAATCAATAACTAAAATGAATCTAACTATCCACATTAATTACCAGTGAAATAGCGATGAAATTAAATACATATTTTTCAATCGAATTTACCCATAATCTAATCGAATGTTAAGCCATATGTTTGCACAAATTTAATAAAACGTGTCGTTTTGGTTTATAATGTAGGATTACCTTGCAAATGTTTCTTAAGATCTTTGTAAAATACGGCATGTTTTGATGCAAGTGTTCGAAGGGCGGGCCGGCCAGCATACGGGCCTACTAATTACATGATCTCTGTACTAGCGTTATATAAACATACAATATTTTATTAAAATATCGGATTAGCTAATTACATAAATATATTATTATATGATATATTTACATGCAAATGGTCGTAAAGTATACAAAATAAACATATCCAGTATGCATGTTCAGATGTTTGTTTCGACATAATTTACCAAGGCGTCATGGTTCTTTCAATTATTTTTCGTAGCTAACGACAGAAACAATATGCGCCATTTATATGTTGTGACATAGGTATCTAAGTTACACAAACAATCTAATATAATGATTACATTTATAATGTCCATCATTGAACGAAATCCTCAGCATGTAATTGTCTTGGTCTATCCTCCGCCAGATGGTGCCCTTCCAGTACTCGTTTTGTTCGTTTCTCCACGATCATCTCCACAACCTCGTTGTCATCTGATTCGCTTCTATTCGTATGAATACGAAATAATGAATGATATGCATTGTCCATCGGTATGCCCTGCGCAAGTCTTCTTCCGTCTTATGATTTGTTTAATCGAGTGTATGGCGTCTCTTACCCAGGTGTGACGTTGGTGTCTCTGTTTGTGCTACAGTTAGCCTGTTTTTACCTGAATGCAGAATGTTCACCTTTCTGAGCCTTATGGCATTGCCAGAAATTTGCGCGAGTTGTTAACTCCGACTGCGTCTACCCTTGACTTTATTACGGAGATAGGAGAAGGGTGATCGCTCAGAGTGTGGCTCTTTCAGCACTACAAACTCCTCAAATACGCCACGAAGATCATGGAGAGGGTCTAGAAATGAGAGTAAGATAAAACGTGCGTATCAACAAGATGCAGATTAGCTATTATCTTATAGAACAAAACGATAGATGTCATCTATATCGTAAGACAATTGTAAGAGAAACATCTGGCTACTAAGAAGCTGTATCAAGAAAAAATCGTTTGACAGGGTACCAATGGATTAATATGAATCATGGGGAAATCGTGTATATATGAGTGGTTGGTGAGAACAGTGGTGACATTGTTCAGTGAGCCGAGATCCGTGGTGATATCGAGGCAAAGAGACAGCAACAACTTCGATGTGAAGGTGGTGGCGCGTCAGAGCTCAGTATTCAGCACTCCGCTGTTTGCAATTGTGATAGACATGGTGACAGAAACGGCGAGAGGAGAACTGCCCTGGGAACTGCTATATATAGACATTCTCGTCCTTGCGGCAAAGTTCCACCAAGGAAGAACTGAGAAGGAAGCCACGGAACGACGCAGGAGCTAGGACTGAAGATGAACGCCGGGAAGTCGAAGATGACAGATAGCATAGGCGAGAGAGTATGTTGCATGGCCGCTTGGAATCTGTAGCGAGGGTTGCTGTTATCTCGCTTCAGCGCTCCAATTTTAATGCAATATATGGCATGGAGAGGTACCACCTGCGGAGGGGAAGGAAGAGAACCAGGAGGTGATAGATATGCAACATAGTAGACCCATTCTGTCACATCTGGGAGACCTGCCAAGTTCGAAGGATGTGGTAGATGCAGCAACAACACCAAGAGTAAGATGTGCCTGGCTGAAATGCAGGGAGTAAACATCCTGAACACGAAAGGTCAGATGTCAGGGGTTATCTATCGTATGACATGGACCATGGCGACATGTCACGAGGAAAGATAGAAATCTGAGATAAGGATGGTAAGTTGGATGGGTTGCGCGTGCAGACCATTGCAGAGCTTAAAAGGATGGAAGCGGGGACTAGTCTCAATGCACCTGTCTTTGTTTACCTGTTGACAGAAATGTAAGCTATTGGTAGAATATTTTCCTATTCAATATCCGAGAAACAGAGCTAAGCTAATTAGTAAAACAACTAAAAACGTGATGGCACTGGTTATTTTTACTTTATAAGATGCATATATAAGCTTTGCCTTTTCTGCACATTACTATAATGCATTTCTAGATAAGACAAACACGTATTGGGCCAGCGCACTGTTAACCTGCCTGTTATGGTGTAAAAATATAATAGTTAGTAATGGTACTGTTTAACATTTGTGGAAAACGAATGCAACAGATCTAGGAGGTTGAGTGCTAGCATCTATTGGCAGTGAACGTATGCACATTTGGAAGAGTCTAATTGGCACAGTGACAGTTCTACCATTTGTATTTGTATACATGGCTCATGTCTGGCAGTAAATCATGTCTATTTTAGTTAAGTAATGTTGATGGGCACTAATCAGGAGAGCGTTTTGAAGTAACTGGTGTACATGATGTGATTTTGGTGACATTTTATCAGCATATCAATTCTGACATGTCAGATTTCTGAATGTTTATTTCTTGATAATCTGACAAAATAGTTCATTGTGTCCTTTGTTGTATACAATTACAAGTACCATAACTAACCAGGTAATCGTTCTTCATCAGCCATACTATTGTCAGTGAATGGTGCAATGTTAGCATGGTCTACTCATCCTCCACCGTGTATATGGGCGAAGCTGGTAAGATAATATAATATAAAATATGACCATTTTATAAATAAAATTAATTCAATATATTCACATACATTTTGACACAGCCGGACCAAATAAATGGGCCAAGAGGCCTTGACGTTCGTTGTACTAAAACTATAGCAAGTTCAGTTGGTAATTATGAATGATATGTGTTTTGGTAAATCATAGTTACTGCCTAGTATCTTCACCGTAATCACTTAATCGGCATTTTCTCTGATTATTCATGAGATGACCAGAAACACAGCCAAATTACACGGATGCAGCATACAATATTAATAGGGTATGAACTTTTAACTATATAGTTGTCTCAAAAAATTATTGTGTATGTTTGTCATGCTCCTCGTATAATATATCTTTAACCAGTAGACACCACAGGCACATCATTTTAAAGATATTTAAACAAGCACCAAAATAAACAACTCGCAGTTATAGAAAACCAGTAGCTTTGAAGATATAGCTTAAAACATGCAGGCAGGTACTGTCCACTTTAACAGGGATCTATTGTGTTATTGATACAGCCCATATCACGTCTGCAACTGCAATTAATCAAGGTGCCACGTCAACAATAGAAGGCTGGGAATGTCCTGCTTCACAGGAGGTCTTGTGGTTCTGATAGGAACTAATGTTCCGGCAGAAAAAGGCAACATTTTAACATTTTGCTTTTTTGGGATGCCCTATGCTGAAGACTAAATGTCTTGTGTACAATGAAAACACCCACATAAATGACACTATATGTCTAGGCAAAAGAACAAAGGAAGGACAACTGTTTTTAATAGGAACACTGGAAATGTACCAGTTTGAAGGCCCTAGAGGACCCTAGGAGGCAACATAATGATACAACTAAATTAAAATGTAGTGAACTACATTTTACAATGAGAATATAAATTTTAGAGCATAATTAAATTAAATAACATGATTATAGCATATTACAACTATTCCCTAAATAAATCATTGGGACAATTTTCTTGACCTGCACACATGATTTTCTAAGCTAGGTTTGTTGTTGTCTTTTTACTGGGCTTACTGGGGCTTTATGCGGGATCAATTTTTGCCAGTCGTAAAGTTTGTGATGGACAGATGCATGTTAAGTTATATATACCTCATTATATTCAAGCCAGTTGAGACGTGTGCTAAGACCTGAAATAAACTATAAATACACGTATGACACCCATTTTCAAGGCACAACTGACAATATCTATGATTTATTAAGACATTTTAGTTCCTTGTTTATTTTTACCCATCCATTTATATTTATTATAGTGGACAGGTTTCTGGATAAAGGCATGGGGTTTACTGTTTCTCTGTCAACTTTGAATTCTAAATTGGTCTAAAACTAGAGAGCACATCAGTAATTATGACCTGTATGTGGGTAAATGTTTACTAATTTAAAAAAATATATATAAATGTCCACAGGCCCTCCATTTTTTTATATATTACATTTATGTATAAATACAGTTAATGCACAAACCAAACCATGCATACGCCGATGCAACGAATGTGTACTGGTGGTCTTCAATTTCGCCCGACACAGTAACACTTATCTTGTTTTAATTCCTGCCATACGTTATCCACACTATGTACATATCACACATTTAATTACATTTTTGAAATTTGCTACTTCTTCATTGAATGAAGCACTTACAATTTCAACAACATCAATACTGTTTAACTGTAAACTCGCTAGAAGGTTTAATATCGTTATGCATTTTATGAACATTCAAATAAATATGAACATGAAAAACAAAATCTAAACTGACAATAACTAAAATAATTATATTGACAAATAAATTTATTCATAACTCTAGACTCTAGAAAGACACATCATTTCGTACAAATGCAGTATAGTAATTTTTGTCAAACCTTTCAAGTTTACATACTAGCGAGGCTGCAAACATAACATCGATTATTATTTTATTTATTAAATATAATTTACAGTCATAACACATTGTCAATGCCCGTGACGTTGGCAATGGCAATGCCGACGCCAACTGGGACACTGAATTTAATTAAGTTAATTTGCTAGTTAAGCAAGTCCATGATACAACGGCACCGGATGAGCTAGGGTATTTCTGTAGAAGCATAAATATGCAATTTCGTTTGTGGGTGTTTTCTTCCAGTTAAAATATGCAGAAAGTTTTGGAAATTTTTTTTTTTTCATTTTGTATAAAAACGAGTTTATGTGATTGGTGACGAACGACTGCAAAATTACGCATCAAATATATCACAACATATATATCGCCTGAAAGCAGTACACATTACAGAGTTCGTTTATTAAACTCAGAACAGCCGCAACCAAAACATGGCTGAGCACATCATGTAACTGTTGGTTTAAGCCGACACAGTAACAACTTATCTTGTTTTAATTCCTGCCATACGTTATCCACACTATGTAAATATCACACATTTAATTACATTTGTGAAATTTGCTACTTCTTCATTGAATGAAGCACCCTACAATTTCAACAACATCAATACTGTTTAACTGTAAACTCGCTAGCAGGTTTAATATCGTTATGCATTTTATGAACATTCAAATAAATATGAACATGAAAAACAAAATCTAAACTGACAATAACTAAAATAATTATATTGACAAATAAATTTATAGACACATCATTTCGTACAAATGCAGTATAGTAATTTTTTTCAAACCTTTCAAGTTTACATACTAGCGAGGCTGCAAACATAACATCGATTATTATTTTATTTATTAAATATAATTTACAGTCATAACACATTGTCAATGCCCGTGACGTTGGCAATGGCAATGCCGACGCCAACTGGGACACTGAATTTAATTAAGTTAATTTGCTAGTTAAGCAAGTCCATGATACAACGGCACCGGATGAGCTAGGGTATTTCTGTAGAAGCATAAATATGCAATTTCGTTTGTGGGTGTTTTCTTCCAGTTAAAACTCCTCTGTATTTCATCGTCAATGTATCCATTACTTGATATAGTGCTTCCGAGGTAGGTGAATTGCAGAACAGAGTTCAGCTTGTTTCCATCAACCTTGCAGAGTTGGGTTGGTACAGCACCTTGGTCTTCTTGATGTTATTCTTCAGGCCGAACTTCTTTGACGCATCGAAGAAAGCATCCAATATTTTCTGCATCTCTTCAGCAGATTGCGCAACCAGTGCACTGTCATCTGCAAATAGCTGCTCTCATATCAGTATCCAAGTAGTCCTGGTCTTCGCTCTGATGCGTGCGACGTTGAATAGGTCAGCGCTCTGTCTGGACTTCATGTAGACGCCACCCCGAGCGTCGTCGAGCATTGTTGATAGGAAGATGGAGAAGAGCGTGGTGGCCAGTACACAACCGTGCTTGACCCCATTTGTGACACTGAAGACTTCCCCTCCAACACTAACATTCGCCATCAGCTGCCATAACTCGGTCCTCCCAAATGTATCGAACACCTTACTGTAGTGGACAAATACCATGTACAGTGATCGGTCTTGATTAACGCACTTTTCCTGTAGTTGTCGGAGACAACATATCATATCCATGGTGCTCCGGTACCTCTGAAGCCAAATTGTGTCTCCGGAACTACCTCTGGTGTTATGGGGGTAGATAGTTTGTTCAGGAGGATCCTGGCGAAGATCTTGCCTACTATGAGAAGAAGAGAGATTCCTCTATTTTTCCCACAGTCTGTTCGATAACCTTTCTTGTAGACGGTTGCAGTGCTGGCATCCGTTCATGCTTGTGGTACAGAGCCCACCTCCCAGACATTGGTGATTAGTTGGTGCAGTCTGCTGAACAGATTGTCTCCTCCGTGCTTCCATACGTCTGCAGGAATTCCATCTCCCCCGGTTGCTTTACCATCTTTCAGGCCGGCGATTGGTCTAGCCATCTCATCCATGGTTGGAATCTTATCGAGGCTTGTCTTAGAAATGCGCTGCGTGATGTTTTCCGGAGCTTCGTGATCTATGTCACCAGGGACGTTGAGTAGCTTCCGAAAGTGTTCACTCCATCTTGCCACAACCTTCTTGCTGTAAGAAAAGGTCTCCATTCCATCGGTTGATTTCAGGTGAACAGGTCCCTTATTCGTGGGTCCCCACACTTCCGTCCATTGTAGAAGCCCTTCATGTTGATTCTGTCAGCAGCTCTCAAATTGGCGGTACCATACTTATATAAAAATACTATTTATTTAACTTTCTGCTTCTATTGGAAATATAAAACTCTTCATGACAGTTTCGCCAGTTGTGTTTACAATGTATTGCTATATAAACTGTCCGGTGAGAATAATTGCCTGACCAATGATAAGGCGCATACTAAAAGGCGGGCCGCAACTGGCAGACCGCGCGGATACGGCCGACTTTCACAAAGGTGCCACCGATCGATACGCTCCGTGTTTACGTGTGTTATTGTAGTTGCTGTTGTACGGTGTTCTTGTAATGTTGAGATGTCTTTCAATAATAACATACGTGAATAAGCAAATTTAACCACATTACTACAAGTTAGCATATAAAATGTTTTAAAGGCGAATTAACAATTCTTGTTGTTTGTTTTGTCTTTATTTTCACCAACACAGCTAACTATATAAGTGGACAGTCTGTTCTTAGTATTACTCTTTCACTTAACTAACAATATATATATATATATATATATATATATATATATATATATATATATATATATATATATATATATATAGCGACAATATCCATATTTTTACCTGTGTTTGCTGGGTATGTCCTACATTTATATTAGTATTTGTAATGTTATTAAATTTATATTAATATATTTATGTTTTTCATTAATTATTTATTATTACTTTTATACTACTTTTTATATTTTCATTTATAATGTATGTAAAATAAAAATTAATATACCTATAGGTCATATCAGTGTTATAATTGTAACGGGGGTGATAAAACGAGTGAGATTGTAATAAGTAGCATAAGTACTAATGAGTCTCAGTACTAGTAATAACTAGACCTACAATTAACGTACACGTGTGAAGAGATAACGTCCATCAACGTGCAGATGTCCTGACCAAAGGCCGGCACCCAATGACAAGTGTATAATGTCCTCTGAAAATATGTACCGTTAGGCGAGTTGTTACATCAAAAGACAGCTAGCCTCAGATACAACGTCCATGATCTTAGAGAAGTACATAAATAACCCTCAATAACACGAACTACTCATCCAACCACTAACAAATATGCAGCTAGCAGTGCAATCCGAGATCAAGCCACAAATATGCCCTTTCAAAGAACATCAAAGGACGGCTGGAGCCTTAGAATTCATCACCTGCCAGGTGACCGTTTCTATAAGGTCGGTAATCAATAACGGGAATTAGTGCCATGTGAACACATGTACCGTTAGGCGAGTCATTTCATCAAACGATTTATACAAACTGACAGTATGATGCTGCCGTCTACATATGGGACTTCTGTTTTTGACTGAGCTAATATTCGTAGACTTAATTATAGTAAGGCCTAGCATTTTTATTTATTTCTATGATTGTATAAAAACAAGTAACACCATTCGGTATTACATTTAGAATTGTTAATACAACACAATAATAAAAGTCTCCAATATTCACGATCGCACGCGCAATCAACAACAAAGCTTGTAAACATGGAGCATATCGATCGGTGGCATTTTTGTGAATGTGGTCTGCCATATCCGCGCGGTCTGCCAATTGTGGCCCGCTTTTTAGTGTGCGCCAGTGATAAGACAAATGGTAATTTGTGTTCCAACAATAGAGGATATCAGAAGCGCCCCGTTCTAGAAAGGTATTCCCATCCTGATCGCGCAGCACATAATACGTATATCGTTGTTTACGTGAATGTGTTCTCTAGTTCCACTTTAAACAATATGCGAACAGACTACAGGTACATATGTATTCACTAGTTCCACTGTACACCTATGTATGCGGATGTATTATTATTAATAACTAATTTAGAAATATGCATAAACTGCTCTATCCTCTTCGTTCCCAAGGGAAACACATTTATTTAGGCAAACACGATATTGAACGATCTAGCGCAGGTTGGTCCATGTCGACATGATCTGCTTCGGTTAGTCTCAATTATTCTACTCCCGGAGCTGTTTGAGAGAGCTAGCTTCCGGTCGTGATCGTTCCTACTTATTCCTCCACCTACTATAAATGTTCCAATACGGCTAGAGATACTGCCAAGGAATATATCCTCATATGTTTCATTCTTCAGAATGTGTGCATATTAGGGCAGCAAGTTGTGGGTCCTTCTGTATATGCGAAGGACTAGACGTAGTCATATCAACATCCTTCGGTTTAATTCGACGACGACGAAATTCAGCTGCGTAATTAATGTTTAGTTAAACTGTGTTTTGATTGTTGTATAGGCGACTCTCAGGGACGCCATCCGAAGAGGGCACACGAGATACCTAGCCACTTTCGGAGTCATGTACTAGGATACTCAAACCGTACGTACACAGACTGCCAAATAAAATATATAATAGTGATTTATTACTACTACTACTACTACTACTACTACTACTACTACTACTACTACTACTACTACTCTCTACTACTACTACTACTACTACTACTACTACTACTACTACTACTACTACTACTACTACTAGTACTACTACTATTACTACTACTACTACTACTACTACTACTACTACTACTAAGCTACTACTACTTACTACTATACTACTACTACTACTACTACTACTACTACTACTACTACTACTACTACTACTACTACTACTACTACTACTACTCTACTACTACTACTACTACTACTACTACTAAGACTGCCATGCTTGCATATATTTTCGGCTAATTCGTTCCCCGAAATGCCAACTTCTTAGAATGACTCAACATCAGTGTTTAACTGTCATATGTGTCGTCCATTTTGTATTGTGTGTCCATTTCGTGAATATATTCTATGATTGACAGGGAAATAAGTCTTCAAAATATAAACAAATCAAAGTTTTAAAAACAGTGACTGGATCAACACGACATCTAGTGCTGTGACCCATACAAGTTATGCAGCTTTTCGTGGTTTTGCATATTTCACGGTTGTGACATTTGTGAATGCATTATAAGCACGTTTTGTTGGACAAATCATATCATTTCACTACTATTCACGACATAGTAATGTTAAGTTATATCAATGGCACGTTGTGAAATCGTGCAAACAAAAACATTAAAAACATCGTTTGTGACAAGGAAATCGGGTGTTCAGAGAAACTGCGCCGTTTTCCATATAGTATTTTCGTCACAATAAACACATGTGGCCAGTGTTCTGTTTTTTTTTTAAATCCGTTACCATAATTTTGTTAAATAAGTTTTGCCAAAGATTAAATCAATGTTTAAATTAACGGTTGTAATCAAGGACATATTTGCCGATGCACGTGATGCATCAACGCGTGTGCAACGTCAAGAAGAAGGCGATGGCAAATATGTAGCCATCGACGTTAATATAATTTGACATTTCCGCGGATGAGGAATAATAAAATCGATATAGACTGAAATAGTCAATTTGATCACAGTTAAACAGTTTGCTTTCTTCTGCACGAAACTGCCATGGAATGTCATTCGTCGCCAGTCCGTTGTCATATGTTTGTTAAGGGTTTATAAAAATCGTTTGCGAAATTTGCTTTTGACACGAACAAGACCTGTAGATTGTGTGAAGACAAGACAGCTGCTTAACACATTTTGAGTACTGCGATTGACGACAGCGGTACAAACAAAATCAGCGGACTGTTCTTTCTGTTGGATACAAATCATATGCACGCATATGCGGAATACTGGTCATATAGACATTAGTTGAAAATGTTGCTTTGACATGTGTAACGACAGTTACAAGAAAATATCATAACTATGTTGCGACAATGTACTGCAGCACGAATATAAAGAAGATATGATGATTACCACTCAACGGCTATGGTTGCACGTATTTTTGATACGACAGAGCACACTTTCAGAGCAAACTTACAGTATTGCTGTGCCGAGTTCGTAGAAGACAAGGTGAATGTACATGCCCAATAATTCTTAGCGGATTGGGGGTAATACGCAATGTATGCTTAGCTTATAATATTGATACACAATAAGGTATCCGTGTATTCACATGTTTTGTCGTACATATTTAAATATTTGTCCGTTCTTCTATATGAACTGAGATACTGGGTTGTCTACGCGGCGAATCTGGCAGGGTTTTTCTTACTCATTCGGTTTGTATAGACGATAATGAAGCGAGGCTGCTTAAAGTTAATGTTTATTTATTCTGCATTTTGCTTGTGGTGTGGAAGGTGAGGACAGTGTTTCGACGGAATCTCCTATCGAACCTGAACGGTTTCGTGGACTTGGCGAAGGCATGGGCCGTGGACTTAGCCAAGGAATGGGCCGTGGCCGTGGTCAAGTCATGGGCCGTGGGCATGGCCAGGGCGGGCTCCCTGGATTCCCATTAAGATTACCGGACGGTGATGGCGACTTGGATGGTATGTAGCAAGACTAGGAACAATTTGTGGTATCGCGTAGGAAACATTATTATTATTAGCAACTGATTGTTGAACAAAACTTTCACTATCGCTTCAATTCCTAACTATACAATGTTGTATATCAGTGACGCTTTGTGAGTTGTTGGTAAATCACATTTACGTGTGACACGTAAATAATGTGTTCAGTGACAAAGCGCCGTCTTCCACATGGTACCTTTCTTGTATTCGCACAGTAAACACAAGTGGCAAGTGTTCCGTATTTTCAAATATCTTATCACAGTTGTTCCATAAGTTTTGCCAACTGAACTGATTAAACTCTCCCTTGTAATTAAGGACACATCTGTCGATGTTGTAAAATCGAGTGTGCAATGTCAAGGAGACTGCGATGCAAAACGTGTAGTCATCTACGTTGATAGAGGTTGACAGATGCCCGGGTGAGAATCGATAAACCTGGTATAACGGACACAATCACTTTTTCACAGTCAAACATTTTTGCATTCTTCTGCACGAAACTGTCATGGAATGTCTTTATTGTTGCCAGTCCGTTATCATATGACTACAAAAGAGTTCTTGAAAATCTTTTGCGAAAGTTGGTTGTCACACGAGCAAGTCTACTAGACTGTGTCAGTACAAACCCAATAAACCATACCAGCTTGGGGGTGTAACGTGCAATGTATGCTTAACCTATGATATTGTTACACAGTAAGTTATCCGTGTATTCACGTGTTTTGTCGTATATATTTGAATACATATAATTATGTCGTACATATGGCCTTGTCATTTCCACCTCATTAAGTTTATATCGGCAACGACGAAATGAATTTGCGTAAAATTAATGTTATTCGATAATTTGATTATGTTGTAGCCGGTGAGGGCCCCGTTACGACGAAGTCTCCTATCGAACCTGAATCCTTTCGGGGACATGGCCAAACCATACGGCGTGGTCACCCTGGACTTTCTGGAGATGTTGCTAGTTTTCAAGCAGACTCGAACGGTACGATACAATACTGAATGCTTGCGTACATTTTCGGCTCAGTAAATCTGTAGAGAGGTATCCATACAAACGTTCACCGAAATGCCAGGGTCTTCAATGTTTAACCGTCATACTTATACATTATTTATTGCGAGTGCATTTCTCGAATATGCTTGATATTTAGCCAATAATAAGGCAGGAATGTTGTGTATTCAGGAAATGGCATCGTCATCTATATAATATATTTTATGTATTCGCACAATAAACACATGTGGCCAATGTTCAGTATTTTCAAATCCTTACCCCAAATTTTCTATCAGGTTTTTCCAAAGTGGTGAACTGGTTAACCTGTCGGTTGTAACGAAGGACATTTTTTTCGATGCGTGTGATACATAAACAAGTGTGCGACGTTAAAGAAACGGCGATGCCAAACGAGTAGCCACCGCCGTTCTCAGAAATTGACAGTTTACCAGGTGAAATATATCACCATAACTATGTTGCGACATTTTACTACGACACGAATATAAAGACGATATGATGATTACCACTCAACGGCTATGGTGGCACGTATGTTTGATATGACAGAGCATACCTTTAGAATAACCTCGCAGTTCTGCTGTGTCGTTTTCGTAGATAACAAGATGGATGTACATGCCTAATAAACCATAGCGGTGTGGGGTAATATGCAATGTATACTTAGCCTATAATAATGATAAACACTAAGGTATCCCTGTGTTCACATGTTTTGTCGTACATATTTAAATACTTGTCCGTCTTCTATATGAAATAAGATATTGTGTTGTCTACGCGACGAACCTGGCCTAGTTATTTCCTCATCATTCCGTTTATATACACGACGACGAAATGATGCTGTGTAAAATTAATGTTTTTTTATTCTGCATTTTGGTTGTGGTATAGAAGATAAGGAAAGTGTTACGACGGAAACTCCTATCGAACCAGAACGGTTTCGTGGACTTGGCCAAGGAATGGCCCAAGCCCGTGGCCGGGGCATGGGCCGTGGGCTTGGCCAAGGCATGGACAGTGGAGCTGGCCAAGGCGGGCCCCCTGGATTCCCATTAGGTTTGGGGGACGGTGATGGCGACTTGGACGGTAAGTAACAAGACAGGTTGTGGTATCGCATAGGAAAAGGTTGTGATTATTAGCAAACTATAGCTGAACAAAGCTTAAAATATCGCTACAATTTCTAACAATACAATGTTATATCAGTGACGTTTTGTGAGATGTTGGAAACTGACATTTACCTACAATGTGTGACACGGAAATATTTTGTTCAGTGAAAAAGCGCAGTCTTCCACTAGTACCTTTTCTTGTATTCGCATGCTTTACACAAGTGGCCAGTGTTCCGTATTTTCAAATATCTTACCACAGTTGTTCTAACAGTTTTGCCAATCCGGTGAACTGATTAAACTCTCCGTTGTAATCAATGATGAAATATCTGTCGACGCATATGGTGTATAATCGAGTTTGCAACATCAAGGAGACATGTATGCCAAACGTGTATCCAACTGCGTTTATAGAGTTAGACAGTTGCTAGGGTGAGGTTCGATAAAGCTGGTATAAACGGACACAATCACTTTCTTCACAGTCAAACATTTTGCATTATTCTGCAGCAAACTGCCATGGAATGTCTGTATTGTTGCCAGTCCGTTATCATATGACTACAAAAGAGTTCTTGAAAATCCTTTGCGAAAGTTGCTTGTCACACGAGCAAGTCTACTAGACTGTGTCAGTACAAACCCAATAAACCATACCAGCTTGGGGGTGTAACGTGCAATGTATGCTTAACCTATGATATTGTTACACAGTAAGTTATCCGTGTATTCACATGTTTTGCGGTATATATTTGAATACATATAATTATGTCGTACATTATGGCCTTGTCATTTCCACCTCATTAAGTTTATATCGGCAACGCCGAAATGAATTTGCGTAAAATTAATGTTATTCGGTAATTTGATTATGTTGTAGCCGGTGAGGGCCCCGTTACGACGAAGTCTCCTATCGAACCTGAATCCTTTCGGGGACATGGCCAAAATATACGGCGTGGTCACCCTGGACTTTCTGGAGATGTTGCTAGTTTTCAAACAGACTCGAACGGTACGTTACAATACTGAATGCTTGCGTACATTTTCGGCTCAGTAAATCTATAGAGAGACATCAATATAAACGTTCACCGAAAAACCAGGGTCTTAGAATAACATTACATCATTGTTTAACTGTCATACTTATTCATTATTTATTGCGAGTCCATTTCTCGAATATGTTGAATATTTAGCCAATAATAAGGCACGGAATGTTATATATTCAGGAAATGACACCGTCATCTATATATTATATTTTATGCATTCGCACAATAAACACACGTGGCCAGTGTTCAGTATTTTCAAATCCCTTACCCCAGATTTTCTATCAGGTTTTTTTTAAAGTGGGGAACTGTTTAACCTGTCGATTGTAAAGAAGGACCTTTTTCGATGCACGTGATATATAAACAAGTGTGCGACGTTAAAGAAACGGCGATGCCAAACGGGTATCCACCGCCGTTTAAAAATTTGACAGTTGCCCGGGAGAGGTTCGATAAAGGTGACCTAGACGGGCAGAATCACTTTTATCACAGTAAAACAGTTTGCATTCTTCTGCACGATACTGTCATGGAATGTCTTCATCGTGTATTTATGTAAGAGTTTGTGGAACAGTTTGCGACACTTTCGTGTGACAAGAACAACTCCACTAAAGAGACAATGACCACATGTTGCGTACTGCGATAGGATGTAAATTATATGAACGTATATGCGGAATACTGGTCATATAGCCATTTGTTGAAAATGTTGCTTTGAAATGTATAATGACAGGTACACACATATCACCATAACTATGTTGCGACATTTTACTACGGCACGAATATAAAGACCATATGATGATTACCACTCAACGGCTATGGTGGCACGTATGTTTGATATGACAGAGCACACCTTCAGAACAACCTCGCAGTTTTGCTGTGCCGTTTTCGTAGATAACAAGATGGATGCACATGCCTAATAACCATAATAATGGTAAACACTAAGGTATCCTTGTGTTCACATGTTTTGTCGTACATATTTAAATACATGTCCGTTCTTCTATATGAAATAACAGGGCCTAGTTATTTCCTCCACATTCCGTTTATATAGACGACGATGAAATGATGTTGTGCTAAATTAATGTTTATTTATTCTGCATTTTGGTTGTGGTGTAGATGATAAGGAAAGTGTTACGACGGAAACTCCTATCGAACCAGAACGGTTACATGGACTTGGCCAAGGAATTGCCCATGCCCGTGGGCAAGGCATGGGCCGTGGCCAAGTCATGGGCCGTGGGCATGGCCAAGGCATGGGTCGAGGACATGGCCATGACATGGACAGTGGAGCTGGCCAAGGCGGGCCCCCTGGATTCCCATTAGGATTGGGGGACGGTGATGGCGACTTGGACGGTAAGTAACAAGACAGGTTGTGGTATCGCATAGGAAAACGTTGCGATTATTAGCAAACTGTAGCTGAACAAAGCTTAAAATATCGCTACAATTTCTAACTATACAGGGGAAATAGTGTGTTCAGTGAAAAAGCGCCGTCTTCCATTAGTACCTTTTCTTTTATTCACATACTAAACACAAGTGGCCAGTGTTCCGTATTTTCAAATATCTTACCACAGTTGTTCTAACAGTTTTGCCAATCCGGTGAACTGATTAAACTCTCCGTTGTAATCAATGAAATATCTGTCGATGCATATGGTGTATAATCGTGTGCAATATCAAAGAGACGGATATGCCAAACGTGTATCCACCTGCGTTTACAGAGTTAGACAGTTGCTAGGGTGAGGGTCGATAAAGCTAGTATAAACGGACACAATCACTTTCTTCACAGTTAAACATATTGCATTCTTCTGCACGAAGCTGCCATGGAATGTATTTATTGTTGCCAGCCCGTTATCATATGATTACAAAAGAGTTCTTGAAAATATTGATGACGGGAAAATTGGCGGATGTAGAGGTTTGAAATTGGTGGTGTATAAAATTTGAAAAACAAGCGGAAATATTGATTGATAAGTATTATTCTTGTGTTAAGGTTATTCATAAAATTGTACTGGACATATATTGAGTAGTAGTTTTGTTAAAAGTGTGTTAGTTAACAGTATTTTTTTGAACAGACTAGATTAGTGGGTGATAATAGGGTAATCTGGGCTTCGACAAATTGAAAACAAGATTGAGCAAATCTCTTTATTTGATATAGTTTATAAGAGATAAAGCAATAAGCGTAACAACTACATATGTAAGATAATACTGTGAATAGGTATCATTGTTATTAAAAATAAACAAGTGTTTTAGTAGGAAACCATTGTTTGTTTATATATTTCCGCTAGGGAACGGTACCAGTACAGACTAAACTTATTGTTCATTGTAGCATAGGTAGTGAGTTGTTTATAACATAACGTGTGCTGCAGTTGCTGTACACAATAAACAAACAGTCTTTCTTAAGACTAAGTTGGTATAAACTAAGAGTTGATTTTGACAAATCGTAATATGGCACTTTGCAAGCGGCAAGTGAAGGCAAAGAGGCACTTGTGTATAACCACTGCCACAACTTGGTGGATTTTGCCGTATCGGGGTGCGGAGAAACTTGGTCAGAGACAACGGAGGAAGGGTTTACGTTCCAGTGTTTACGGCGATGGAAAGTGGACTGTCTGGCAGCAGAGTTAGCTAGGCTAACGGATATTGTAAAGGTGATGGAGAGTGGTGGGAGAGTGATTGAAAGGAAAACAAACGGAGAAAGAACAACAGGAAACATGACATGAAGGAAGGTGACAGGGGAGAAAGTGACAGTAGAGAAGGAGGGAGGGACAAGGGGACAGGATATAAGAGAAGTAGATGCGACATGAGGAAAGACGAATCGGAGAAAGGAAGTGAGTGTAGATGTGACCAAACGGAAGTCAATAACAAGGACGATGACAGGAAGAAAAGAGACAGGAAAGAAAGGAACAACAGAGAAAGCGACAGGGGGAAAGTCAGCAACCAGGGAGATGCAAAACGGAGGAGCTACTCTGAAGCAGTGATCGAGGAGGCATTGAGAACAGAAAGGGTATTTATGGGAGACTCCATTTTGCGAAAGACAGACAGGACATTAAGCAAAGGAGAAGACGTTGTTGTTTTTCTTCCGGGGGCTAGGATAGAGCATGTGACTGAACGGGTAGAGAACGTATTGGGGCATGGCCAAGGGGGTCTATATTAGTACACGTAGGGACGAACAATGCAGACAGGGATGGAACAACCAGGATAGTAAAGAGATACAGAGAATTTGTAGAGACAATGAAGAAGACAAGAGTTGAACAGATCATACTATCAGGAATCTTGCCAGTGATGAGGGGAAGGGGAGTAACGTATATAAACTGCAAGAGGATGGCAATTAACGCACTACTAGAGCAGACGTGTGAAGAAGAAGGAGTTGGATTTGTAGATTTGTGGGGATATTTTGTTGGGAAAGAAGATATGTATATGAGAGATGGCCTCCATCTAAGCGGAACGCGCGCAGCAGTGTTCTCCGAGAACCTGCTTCGATCGATGGACAATGGAACAGGTTGCAACTTGTTTAAACTAGTTTCGCAGGGGGGATACACAGAGAAGCCAAATATTAGAGGCATATATAAAGATAGCAAAAAGAAATCAGCAAAGAACAGCCTGGAAAGCCCTACGGAATTTGGATATAAATGTGTTTGTTTAAATGCAATGAGCATAGTAAACAACAGAAATGAACTAAACATTATGGTAGAAGATATTGACCCTCACATAATAGGTATAACTGAATCTTGGGCCACCCCCAAAATATCAGAATTAGGAATGACAGGATATGTAAGGTTTAGGAAAGATAGATTAGGAAGAAGGGCAGGCGGAGTTATTTTTATATATTAAAGAATCCATCTAGGCTTATGAAATAACATTAGAAAAAGAAGCAGAATGTGAAGAAGCTGTCTGGTGTAACATAGTTACAGGACACTCAACATTAACTGTTGGGTTAGTGTATCGGAGTCCACACATAATCATAGAAGAGATTGAAAAAATACATAACGCTGTCAAAGAAGTGAGTAAACGGGACTGTATTATTATGGGGGAGTTTTAACCATGGGCATATAAAGTGGACATCTCTACAGAGTACCGGGAGAGAGGATCAAGAGTTTTTATATTTAATTCAAGATAGTTTCCTTTCTCAACATGTGTTAGAAGCAACCAGGGGCGAGAATGTGTTAGACATAGTATTGAGCTCACAGAAGGAATTTGTTGATAATGTCAAGATATGTGAGCCACTGGGGTGTAGTGATCACAACCAGATACATTTTATCATCAAAGTAAAGGGAGAACGGAATAGAAAAATAAGGTACAGGAAAAATTCACAAAGGAAGATATAAGGACATGAGGGAATATTTAACAAAGATAGACTGGAATAAAACACTGAGGAATAAGACAGCAACAGAATGCTGGAATATTTTAAAGAGTGAAATTGACTGCGTCGTTGACAAATTTGTCCCGTTGAAAAAACAGGAGAAGAAACACTTATCGAAGGAAAAATCAAGTACAAGCAAATGATGTGGAAGAGATATAGACATACTGGAAGTGAAGACTATAACATTTATAAAGAAGCACTTAATCAAGCTACAGCTGAAATTAGAAATTCAAAGAGAAGCTACGAAAAAAAAGCTTTTAATATAAAACATGACAGCATGAGTTGTTATGCGTATGTTCGAAGTAAACAGAAAGTTCAGGATAAGGTCGGGCCTCCAGAAGGTAGTGACGGAAACATAATAACAGAGGGATTCTTAATGGCAGAAAACCTAAATGAGTACTTTAGTTCGGTGTTTACCAGGGAAGATATTAGTATATTACCAGTACTTGAGAGTAAGTTCGAAGGGAGAGAGTTTGACTATTTAGGACAACTAATTGTAACCCCAACAATGGTAGCTATGAAAATAAGAGGTATGAAGGATAATAAAGCACCTGGAGTGGATGGGATTCCTCCCAAATTACTATTGGAAATTGTAGAACAAATCAGCATACCGCTTGCAACAGTGTTCAATTTGTCATTAGAGGAGGGAATAGTTCCTTAGAATGGAAAGAAGCAAACATTATACCATTAGTTAAAAAAGGTTCGAAAACAAGTCAGAGAACTATAGACCAGTTAGTTTAATATCGGTGATTTGCAAACTATTAAAAGACTAATTAAAGATCACCTGGTTGATTTTCTTGTTAGAAATAAATTGATAAACCCATCTCAACATGGGTTTTTTAAAGAGAGGTCATGCTTAACAAATATGTTATGTTTTTTGGAAGATGTCACAAAGTAGGTAGATGAGGAATCACCAGTAGATATAATCTACTTAGATTTTAAAAAGCCTTTGACAAAGTGCCACACCAAAGACTACTACTTAAACTAAAGGCCCATGGCAGAGGAAATGGTATGATCAACTGAATAGAAAAATGGCTTATTGATAGAAGACAAAGAGTAGTAGTTGATGGGGAGGTTTCAAACTGGAAATCGGGTTTGAGTGGAGTACCGCAGGGATCAGTACTGGGACCTATTTTATTCTTAATATATATCAATGATTTGGATGATGACATAACAAGCAAGGTGTTGAAATTTCCGGACGATACAAAAGTGTTTAAGAAAATTAAAAGTGATGCAGATAGACAGCAATTACAAGATGATCTCAATAAGATGACCGAATGGTCTGAGAAGTGGCAAATGCTGGTTAATTATAGGAAGTGTATGTTCCTCCACACAGGACATGGGAATGAAGATGCACAATATACAATGGGTGATACTGTACTAAATACTACCTTAAAGGAAAAGGACTTAGGGTTAACTATTAGTGCTGACATGAAGGTATCAGAGCAGTGTGGAATTGCAGCAGCGAAGGGAAACCAAATTCTTGGATTAATTAGGCGAAATATAGTGTACAAAGAAAAAGAACTAATAATACCGCTGTATAAACCAATAGTTAGGCCTCACTTAGAATATTGTATACAAGCATGGAGGCCATATCGCAAGAAGGATATTGATATGCTAGAAAGAGTACAAAGGAGAGCAACCAAAATGATACAAAAACTCAGGAATATTAGTTATGAAATGCGTCTAAAAGAATGTGGTTTAACAACACTGGAAACCGGAAGACTGAGAGGTGTTTAAAATATTGAATGGGTATGAAAATATTGACAGAAATATTTCTTTCATAGTCAAGGAAGAGAGAAGGACGAGAGGACATGGAGTTACATTTGCAAAGAAGCAGTGTAGACTGGATATTAGAAAATTTCATTTTCACAAAGAACAGTAAACGAATGGAACAAATTATCAGCTGATTGTGTAGGTGCTAGTAGTGTTAATATAGTACAGTTAATATACTCTCGATAAGTCAAATGGTTTCCTAGTCCACCTGCCATCTAGAGTTGAATCTCTAGGTGGCAATCTTGTTAAATCTTGTTGAAAGTGGCTTATGACACGGGCAAGTCTACCAGACTGTGTCAGTACAAACCCAATAAAACATGCCAGGTTGGGGGTAACGGGCATTGTATGCTTAGCTTGTAATATCGTTACACGCTAAGGCATCCGTGTATTCACTTATTTTGTCGTATATATGTAAACCTTTTTCATTTCTTCTATATGTAATATGCTGTTGGGTTTTTCCACGCGAAGAATCAGGCCTTGTCATGTCCACCTCATTCGATTCATATCGGCGATGATGAAATGAACCTGCGTAAAATTAATGTTTAGTTATTCGGTAATTTGATTTGATTGTGTTGTAGCCGGTGAGACCCCCATTACGACGGAACCTCCAGTCGAACCTGACACGACCGGTGCGTTACAATACTGCATGCTTGCGTACACTTTCGGCTGAGTCGATCTGTAGAAGGATATCAATTAAAACATTCCCCGAAATGCCATCTTCTTAGAATAACAATACGTCAGTGTTTAACCCTGATGCTTATCCATTTTGTGTTGTGTGTTAATTTCGCGAAGATATTTTATGGTTAGGAAGAAAATAAGACACGGATGTAGTGTATTCAGAAAAATAGCGCCGTCTTCTATGAAGCATATTTTCATGTAATCGCACAATAAACACTTGTGGCCAGTATTTCGTCTTTTCAAATCCCTTACCACAAATATTGAACTGGTTAACCTGTCGTTGTAATGAATGACATTTCTTTCGATGTATATGATGTATATCGTATGCAACGTTATAGAAATCGCAATGCCAAACGTGTAGCCATAGCGGTTCACAATAATTTGATAGTTGCCTGGGTGAGGTTCGATAAAGGTGACCTAGACGAATATAAAGACTTTCACCACAGTCAAATGGTCTGCATTTTTCTGCACAAAACTGTCTTTTATCATATGTTTAGGTAAGACTTTATGAAAACAGCCATTTAACACATATTGAATATTGCGATTGACGCCAGCGAAAGAAATTCAGCGGACTGTTCTTGCTATTGGATATAAATCATATGCACGTATATGCGGAATACCGGTCATATAGCCATTCATGTAAAATGTTGCTTTGAAATGTGTAATGATATGTACAAGAAAATACAACTATGTTTTGACAATGTACTATAGCACGATATAAAGACGATATGATGATTACCACTCAACGGCTATGGTGACGTGTATTTTTGGGATATGATAGGGCATACCTTCACCTCACGGTTCTGCTGTGCCATTTTCGTAGATGACAAGATGAATGTACATGCCCAATGAACCATAATGGTTTTGGGGTAATATGCAATGCATGCTTAGCCTATTATAATGTAAAATACTAAGGTATCAGTGTACTCACATGTTTTGTCGTATGTTTTAAAATACTTATTCATTATTATATATGTAATAAGATGTTTATTTGTCTATGCAAAGAATATGGCCTAGTCATTTCAACCTCATTCATTTTATTTAGACGACGATAAAATGAAGCTGAGTAAATTAATATTTATTGATTCTGTATTCTGGTTGTCGTGTAGTAGATGAGGCAAGTATTACGACGGGGCCTCCTGTCGAACCTGAAACGTTTCGTGGACTTGGCCAAGGCATAGGCCGTGGGGTCGGCCAAGGAATCACCCGTGGGCCGCTTAGATTGCCGAACGGTAACGGAGACTCGGACGGTATGTACCAAGACTTCTATATTAGCGTATTTTCTCCAGCTGAATCAATCTATAGAGAGATGTGAATAAAACGCTCCCCGCATGGCCAATTTCTTATAAGTACATTACATCATTGCTTAACGATCATAACGAAATTTCGCCCTGACTTTATCTGCTTAGCAGCAACAAAAGTCGGACATAAGCACGTTCATCACACACACAAAATATTCTGCAAGAAACTTCCATTGAATGCCGTTATCATTGCCAGTCCTTTATCATATATTTACGAAAGTGTATGGAAAATAGTTTGCGAAGCTTCCTTGTTATATGAACAAGTATATTATGTTGTATCACGAAGACTTAACAAGACACTTAACAAATATTGAATTCTGCGATAGACCAGCGGTATAAATATATAGTTCTTGCTATTGCATATAAATCATATGCACGTATATGCGGAATGCTGGTCATAGATCTATTTGTTAAAAATGTTGTATTCAAATGTGTAGTGACAGCTACAAGTAACTATCACAATAAATATATTCCGACACGAATAAATATAAAATGTGATGAATACCGCTCAACGGCTAAGGATGAACCTATTGTTGATATGACGGTGCACACATTCAGAACCACCTCGCTGTTTTCGTAGATGACACGATGAATGTACACGCCGAATAAACCATACCAGTTCGGGGGATGTGCATTATATGCTTAGCCGTTACAATTGTTTAAAAAATAGGTATCCGTATATTCGCATGTTTTTGAAAGTGTGTTATGTATACCTGCCTTCCTTCTGTATGTAATGTAATAAGATATTGGGTTGTCTACGCTAAAAACCTGGACTAGAACTTTCCACCTAATTGAGTTAATATAGGACAACAATGAAATGAAGCTGGGTAAAATAAACGTTCAATCGTTGTGTATTTTGGATGTGCTGTAGAAGACGGGGCAAGTATTGCGACTGAGCCTTCTATCGACCCTGGCCAAGGCATGGCAGGTGGACGTGGCCTAGGAATGGGCCCTGGACATGGACAAGGCATAGACAGTGGTTTTGGTCAGGGCGGGCTCTCTAGACTTCCACTAGGACTGCCGGAGGGTGAAGGAGAATCGGACGGTATGTTCGAAGACTGCTATGCTAGGGTATATTTCCAGCTGAAACAATCTATAGACAAACTTGAATAAAAACCTCCCCGAAAGGTCACTATTTCACCATCATGCATACCCGATTGTGCGCGTGTGTAAATTTCGTGTACACATTGTTTGGTTACCACGCTTTTTGGTTTTGTTAAGTGTTACAAATGCTAGCAATTAAAAGTTATTGTAACTGTCAGTTGTTTACAACGTCGCTACAGTTCCTGATAACATTATTGGTAAGTTATATCAGTGACACTTTGAGAGATGTTGCAAACTGATAATTAGCAAGAATGTGTTACAAGGAAATATTCTTCAGAGAAATTGTGTGTGTATATGTTTTTGCATGTTTTGTCGTATCACATGAATTAAAATACTTGCCTTCCTTCTATACTTAGTAAGATATTGGGTTGTCTACGAGAGGAAACTGTCCTAGTAATATAAACCTAATTCAGGTTATGTAGACGAAAATGAAATGAAGCTACGTAAAATTAATATTAAGTTTTGGTGTATATTGGTTGTGCTGTCGAAGACGGGGCAAGTGTTACGACTGAGCCTTCTATCGGCCCTGGACAATATCGTGAACTTGGACTAGGCATGGGCCGTGGCCGTGGCCGTGGCCGTGGCCGTGGCCGTGGCCGTGGCCGTGGCCGTGGCCGTGGCCGTGGCCGTGGCCGTGACCAAGGCATGGGCCGTGAAGATGGCCAAGGAACGGGCCGTGGCCGTGGCCAAGGAATGGGAACTGGACATGGACAAAACACAGGCAGCGGTCTTCGCCAGGGCGGACTCTCTGGACTTCCAGTAGGATTGCCGGACGATGTAGGAGAATCGAACGGTATGCTATGCTATGCTAGCGTATATTCCCCGAAAGGTCATTATTTAACCATCATATTAACCCAATTATGTGCGTGTATAAATTTCGTGCACTCATTGCTTGGTTAGCAGGCAAACAAATTTGACGAATATTAGCAATTCAAAGTTATTATAACTGGTATTTGGTAATAACGAGAACAAGTTGTTAAAGCCGTACAAATTGTACACCAGTTTATGGTATCGCGTATCACAAAGTTGTGACATTAGCACATTATTGTTGAACAAAGCTTAAAACGGCGCTACAATTCATGACAACATAATGTTAAATTATATCAGTGATACGTTGTGAAATGTTGCAAACTAACACTTAGCCACAATGTGTGACACGGATATAGTGTGTTCGAAGAAATGGTGTGTTCGTATATAATTTTGTATGTATTCGCAAAACAAAAACATGTGACCAGTGTTCCGTATTTTCAAATCCCTTACTCAGTTGATCGATCAGATTTGTCAAAGTGGTGAACTATTTAAACTTTCGGTTCCAATCAAGGATATATCTGTCGATGCATGTGATATATAAACGCATGTGCAATGTCAAGGAGACGGCGATGTAAAACGTGAAGCCAACGCGGTGTATTGTTTAACCGGCGTACAGGTCTATTTTGTATTGTGTGTCCAGTTCATGGACACATTCTATGGTTGGCAGATATAAAAATCTTCAAAATATTAGGAAAGATTTGAAAACTGACTTCGATAACTAGCCAACTATGTTGAGAACCATATTATACATTGTGCAATTTTCGTGGTTTTGCGTAGGTCACTGTTGTGACATTTGTGATTACATCCTAAACACATCATTGTTGAAAAAAGTTTATCTTTTCGTACAGTTTCTGACAAAATAATGGTATATTATATCACTGGCGCGTTGTGCAATTGTGTAAAGTTTAAATTAATAACATTGTAAGTGACACTGAAGTAGTATGTTCAAAGAAATGTCGCCATCTTCCGTATATTATATTGTTATGTAATCGCACAATAAACACTTCTGGCCAATGTTCAGTATTTTCAAATCCCTTACTACATTTGCACTATCAGTATTGTCAAAGTGGTGAAATGGTAAAGCCCTCGGTTTTAATGAAGGAAATATATCGCGATGCATGTGATGTATAAACGAGTTGCAACGTCAAGGAGAAGGCGATGCCAAAATTGTAGCCACCGGGGTTCATATAGTTTGACAGTTGCCCAGTTGATAAAGGTGATCTAGACGGACCTAATGACTTCCATCACAGTCAATCATGTTGCATGATTCTACACGAAACTACCATGGAAGGTCGTTATCATCGCCAGTACTTTATATATTTATATTAGTGTATATATGCTTTAGAAACTTGCTTGTGACACGAACAAGTCTACTAGATTGTGTCAGCGCAAGACAGCCACTTAACTTATGTTGACTACTGGGATAGATCTCTGCGCTATAAAGATATTCAGCGAATTGTTCTTCCTATTGAAGATACATCATATACACAGATATATGCCGAATACTGGTCGTACGGCTATTAGTTGAAAACTTTGCATTCAAATGTTGAAGAAAGTAATATCATAACTATATTGCAATAATATACTACGGCATCAACAATAAGCATACATATGAAGAATACCACTCAATGGTTAAGGTTGCACCCATTTATTATATTACAGAGCACACCTTCAGCATAGCCTCGTAGTTTTGCTGCGCTTTTTTTTATACATAACACGATTAATGTAGATGCCCAATAAACCATACGAGTTTGGGGGTAACGTGCAATGTTTCTTAGCCTACACTGTTTTTAAACACAAATGTGTCCCTGTGTCAAAACATAGTTTTCGTATCTATTAAAATACTATATCGGGTTGTCTACGCGACGAACATGGCTTAGTCATTTCTATGTAATTCAGTTTATTTAGACTACAATGAAATGAATAATTGATTATCTACTTTGGTTGTGGCGTATACGAAGAGGCACGTGGTACGAATATGTAAGAATTGATGAAAACCGCTTGCGAAACGTTCTTATTAGGCGATAGACGCCTGCGGCATAAAGATATTCAGCGAATTGTTCTTGCTTTTGGAGATAAATAATATGCATATGTATGCATAATACTGGTCATCAATGTTACACTGAAATATGTAATGACAGGTACAAGGTACTATCACCACAATTATGTTGCGACAATGTACATGAATAAAAAAGAAGATATGATGATTACCATTCAGCAGCTAAGGTGGCACGAATGTTATATTACAGAGCACGCCTTCAGAATAGCCTCGCTGTTTTGCTGTGCGGTTTTCTTAGATGACACGATAAATGTACATGCCTAATAAATCATTCCAAAATAGGGGTAACGTGCAATGTATTGTAATTTATATTGTAATACTATAATTCAGGTATCCGTGTATTCAAATATTTTGCATGTTTTTGTTGTATCGTATCAATTAAAATACTTGCCTTCCTTCTATATTTAGTAAGATATTGGATTGTCTACACGTAGAAAATGGCCTAGTAATGTCCACCTAATTCAGTTTATTTAGACGAAAATGAAATGAAGCTGCGTAAAATGTATGTTCATTTTTTATTTTGATTGTGCTGTAGAAGAACATACAAGTATTACGACTGAGCCTTATATCGACCCTGAACAATCTCGGGGAATTGACCACGACATCGGCCGTATAATTGGCGAAATAATCGGCCGTGTCCGTGTACAAGGCATGGGAACTGGACATGGACAAGGCAGAGGAAGTGGTCTTGGCCAGGGCGGGCTCTCTGGACTTCCATCAGGATTGCCGGACGATGTAGAAGAATCGGCCGGTATGCTATGTTAGCGTATATGTCCAGCTGAATCAATCTATAGAAAAACTTGAATACAAACCTTCCGAAACGTCATTATTTAATCATCATACATACCGAATTATGTTCGTGTATCAATTTCGTGCACACAATGTTTGGTTAGCAGGCAAATAAGTCTTACAAATGTTAGCAGTTACAAGTTATTATAACTTCAAGATGTTAATAACGCGAACAAGGTGTTTTGACCCGTAACATTTGTACCTATTTTCGAAATGACAGAGCACACCTTCAGCACACCCTTGCAGTTTTGCTATGCCGTTTTCGTAGATGACACGATGAATGTACATGCCCAATAAATCATTCCAATTTGAGTGTAACATGCTATGTATGCTTAGCCTATAATATTGTAATACAGTAAGGTATTTGTGCATTCAATTGTTTTTGAATGTTTGTATCGTATGTATTAAAAACTTGTCTTCCTTCTATATATAATAAGACGTTGGGTTGTCTACGCCAAGAATCTGGCCTAGTCATTTTCACCTAATTCAGTTAACTTTGCAGACAATGAAACGAATCTGCGTAAAATTCATGTTCATTTGTTGGGTATTTTGGTTGTGCTGTAGAAGACGAAGCAAGTATTTCCACTGAGCCTTCTATCGCCCCTGAACAGTTTCGTGCACAAGGCATGAGCCGTGGCCACGGCCACGGCCACGGCCACGGCCACGGCCACGGCCACGGCCACGGCCACGGCCACGGCCACGGCCAGAAATGGTCCCTGGACACGGACAAGGCATAGACAGTGGTTTCGGCCGGGACGGGCTCTCTGGAAATCCAGTAGGAATGCGGGAGGGTGAAGGAGAATCGGACGGTATGTACGAAGACTACTGTGTTAGCGTATATTTCTAGCTGAATCAATCAATAGCCACATTTTAATAAAAACTTCCCCGAAAGGTCATTATTGACCTATCACACATACCCAATGTTGTGCTCATGTAAATTTCGGGCACACTTTTTGGTGAGCACGCAAATAAGTGTAACAAATGCTAGCAATTAAAAGTTATGATAAGTTTGAGTTGTTTTATCATGATAACTAGTTGTGTGACCCGTACAAGTTGTACACCCGTTTGTGGTTTCGGGTAGGTCAAAGTAGTGACTTTAGCGAATTGTTGTTGAACAACAAAGCTTAAACCGTCGCTACAATTCCTGACACACGATGTTAATTATATCAGTGACACTGTGAGATCTTGCAAATTTACATTTATCAACAACGTGTAACACAGAAATAATATGTCCAGAGAAATGGCGCCGCCTTCCATACAGTATAATTTCATGTTTTCGCACAATGAACACATGTTACCAGTGTTCCATATTTTCAGATCCATTACCAAAATGTGTCTATCAGTTTTGCCAAAATGGTGAACATTTGTTTGTTACTCACGGTTGTAATCAAGGACATTTCTTTCGATGCATGTGATGAAGAAACGAGTGTGCAATGTCAAGGAAACGGGGATGCCAAACGTGTAGCAACCGCGGTTATTTTATATTTAAATTTAACAGTTGCCCGTGTGAGGTTCGATAAAGGTGATCTAGACGGACATAAACACTTTGATCACAGTCAAATAGTTTGCGTTCTTCTTCAAGGAAGTGCAATGGAATGTCGTTGTCGTCGCCAGTCCGTTACAGCGACTGATGTAAGATTTTATATAAAAAAAACCTTTGCGAAGCTTGCTTGTGACACGAACAAGTTTATTATATTGTATCACCCAATGTAGCCACTTACATGTTGAGTATTGCGATAGACAAGTGCGGTATAACTATGTTCAGCGCTTTGTTATTGTTATTGGAGATAAATCATAATTTGCATGTACGTATATGCCGAAGACTGGCCATGTTGCATTCAAAATAATGTATAATGACAGGTACAAGAATATATAGTATGACTATTGTTACAATATACTACGGCACCAATAAAACATATATGTACCTGCTTAATACTAACGGATACATTTGAACAATTTTTTTATATGACTGAACACATCTTCAGAACAACCTCGCAGTTTTTTGTACATGTCCAATTAACCACGCTATATAGGGGGTAACGTGCAGTGCATGCTTATCCAATAATATTATGGTTAAACAATCAGGTATCCGTGTAGTGAACTGTTTTATCGTATATATTTAAATACTAGTTTAGTTCTTCTTATATATATATATAATCAAATTTCGGTTTATCCATGCGAAGAACCTGGCCTAGTCATTTCCATATGATTCATTTTATTTCTGCGACGATGAAATGACGCTGCGGAAAACTAGTGTTTAGTTTCTCTGAATTTTGATTGATGTTTCGTTCTCTCTTCATATCAAGAGTGCTACATCGGTTATACGTGAGCGATTAAGTAACACGTGCCGGTTGCGAACAGTCTTCTTGAATAGCTTATTTCACAACTCGTACGTTGTAAACTGGTCATCACGTGTAAACTCCCTCCTTGAGATTGTTAAAACAGTTTAACAAGGCATAGTCGTATTTCCTAATTTTACCTTAACAAAAACACTTACTAGATAATAAGCGAAGTTATCTTAGCCGGGTATACATATATTGCAAAGTTCTCGCTAGATGTACTTGGCATATGCAATAGCACCTTTGCTTCAACAGTTGACTAATCGATAAACAAAAGTTATCAAAAGTGATTACACATTATACATTATAATTCGTTGTGTGTTCTCTACACGTCTTTCTCTACCAATCGGCTGTGGCTTTCGAACTACCTTGCCAGATATGATATGCGTAATGTTCTGGTCAAGAGTTACAGCCGTATCGTGTTCTTGCGTGATCATGTGTTGCACTTTGTCTGGTTCGCATGAGCTATCAACATGCTTCCGTTGTAGAGTGACAGGCAGCGCGAGTGTCTTTTTCTTTTTTTGAGATCACGGTCTCCAGAGGAGAGTTCCTAAGGTTGAGCCAACGAAGGTAAGGGTCTTCCTTCGCGGTGCGGCACCTTTTCATGAGTCGTTTGCCACCTTAGCTGCAGCCTTCAGCAGTTACGTTGGATTTGTTGTTACCTGGGTTGGAGGTTTCATGAGTAAAACCCCATTCCTTCGCGAATGTTTTGAAGAGCTGCGCTGAGTATTGAGTACCACTGTTATTGGTTACAAATCCAGGTATGCACTGTCGGGCAAAATGGTATTTTAGCTTTCTCACAACTGCTTCAGCTGTAGTTTCGGGAAGATAGTCTACTTCAAAGAATTGACTGAAGTATTCGACGGTGACCAGGTAGTTCCTACCAACCATCACGAATATATGTGTTCCCACTTTCTCCAACAGGCGATCCGGTCCCTTATGCTGGTACAGTGGCTCTGAGGTTTTTTTTCACTACTTGACGCACATGTGTCATATGTCTCGATGTACTGGTGTATGTCATTTGACAGTCCAGGCCAGAAGATCAGCTTTCTGGCTCTGTGAAGACATTAGTTTACGCCAACATGGCCAACGTGCACTTTCTATTTCATGTCGTTACGCAGTGATGCTGGTATCACAACTCTTGTCTCCCCGCAGGATGACACCATCTTGTGCGGTAAGCTCATCGCGGTAGCTGAATTACGGCTTCAGGCAGTTTGTTAGGCGGCTTCTGTCTTCAGGCCAACCGTTCACAATGGTGGTCTTCAGTATAGACGAGCGGCAGAACCACCTAACAGGCCGATTTAAATGGCCCCAGATACACACACCCACATTTTATATCATTGGAAAGCCCTGCATCTCCCCGTCACGATGAGGCCTGTCGTATAGTTGCCAAGTGGTGCAGTAAGCGATAATCCGAGGTCAAACAAGGTCACCCTATACAACGATCAATTTTAGAAATCGGACGCTTTTGAAAACTCCTCGATATTTAAATGGCTAAGTAGCTATTTTATTTTATTACAAAATGGCCATGCCATATATTGTTGGAAAGCATAATATCTTATCTGCAAGGTAGTATACAACATTGTGCTGTATCCTGAAACGATAAGAATTATGACAAATTCAAACAAGGTCACCCATAAAATGACGATTATTGGAAAGGTTACAATACCGCGAATACTATGAAGTTATATTGACTGTGTATCTACATCACACCTATGGAAAAGATATATATGTTATGAAAGATCAGCTTTTCGCCGTCAAAATATGGTGTGACGTGGAACTGAGAAGTGAATTAGTTTGTGGTGACAATTTCTGGTTGCTTACATCTGCGTCACGTACATACTCATGGTCATATCATATACCATTGGAAAGCATTGCTTATCCCAGTGACAATGGAGTACACAGCCGAACCATCAAATTATATATTACACGTCCAGTGAAGGTCAAATAAGGTCATTATCAACGCATCTACATTTAAAAGTGTTACAATGTGTTTGTCAATGTACGCAATGCAACATCGTATGTCATTGGAAAACCCATTGCCTCCTCGTCAAATGTTTTTTTAAATTTTAATAGAACTTCAATTACATTGTGACAATAGTTGTTTTTGCAAGGCGAACTATTTGTTTTTGTTTTCGTTTTGCCAAATACTCATTCATTACAAAAACATTTTCAATTGATTCACTTGCTCCAAAATTTATGTTCACTGTCATCGTCGTCAACATCACGTTGAATGTATTGGTCGATTGCTCAGGTGATATTGCAAGAACAATCTACACACAGATGTTTAACAACACGTATTGCAATAGAGCACAAACGTCAAAATCTGACTGAGACTGAGTAAAACCAAAAATCCGAGAAGAGTCCACCCGAAAAGAAAATGGTACATCAGAAGTTAAAAATATATAACACGGACACTAATCCTGCTCTAGATTTCGCCTGGTGTCTCCTCAGACTACGACCTCGAGGTGTGGTACCCATGCCAAATAGTGCTAACGTTACTACCGGTCAGATAATCTCACTTTGGTAAGGATTCTACCACAACCTCTCCCGGACGAGAACTGCTGCAGTCGACATGGCCACCATGTACACAACGATGCGAAAATGTAAGGACATGTCAGCAGCACTCGGCCAACATCACTCTTTTCAAACAATTGGTCAACAACAATATGCCTTTGCCCAGTAACTGAAGGTTTATTTTCCGGGTGAACTTCCAGAGGTCGAGATATGTCCAGACACCAACATTCCTATTATTGGATCATTTACTCCAGACCTTACATAATCTTCTTCTGAATGTTTGGAAAGAGCGAGAAAGTGACACAGATCTTCGACTACAGACGCAACAAGTCATGGTTCCACATTTCGTTGTTACTGAAAGACAAAACAATGCCAGATGGATTCCATTCTATACCGCTGACGTGTTGAATCTCATATACGAAGTTCGAAGCCCCTTTGAAGGTGGATAATTTGTTGGGCGTCCGATTTAGAGGTGAAGAAATCGGTGTTTCAACGGGATCTAGAGCGACATGGGCACAGAGAAAAGAGTCATCAGAGATGCAAAGGGAAGCAGTGGTATAGTCGGACTGATACCAGCACTCATCAGGTAGACATCATGAGTGACTATATGAAAGTAATGCGAGAAAGGAGTGATTCGTCCAAAAGAACTGAAAACTGTGATCACAAAGAAGCACTGACCTTCACACTGAGGAGTGATGAAGAGCACGTGCGAGCTGTGACGAAACATGTTGTTAATAATATGGCCAATTCGTTCGAGCCCAGTGCTCACCTATATGTACTCAGCAACCTATTATCTGAGCTGCATGTAAAAGTGTATCTGCACAAATCGCTCCTCCAGAATATAAGTGCTGGGGAGGAAAAGAGGGAAAGGTTTGCAGAACTGGGCCAACAGTTAGAAAATCAAAACGAGATGGTGTCAGAACTTCCACAAAGCACCACTACTACCACAGTGTATATTAGGGAAGCTACGGCTGTCATTCAAATTATGGCGGGAGGCGTTAATTTAGTTCACTTAATGCTTTTGCGTTGGGGTACTTCAAGCAACTTATAATATTATTTCGGAGAGTAGACACTGTTGTGGAATTATTTGAAAGCAACAGTTCCTTGCAAGCAGTACCAAGTGATTGGTGGGCGCTGTGCCCTGTACCTCCACGGAAGAGTTTCCCCAATGTCCCATCCGCAAGTAATCTCTAATGAACTTTCTTTCTAAATATGTGATCAGATATGCACCCCACTGGCTTGAAGCACACACAACATGCACATTCCTGGTTATTGAAGGCTTCTCCGGTCGTGAGGTATAGTGAAATTCATAAGTAGTTGTTGAAATGTAGTACATAAGAAGAAGCTGACACCAGTATGGGTTTGTTGATGCAGACTTCACAGCACGTGGTGTTCTAGGAATGTTCATAATTAAGTCACCAGACACACATGTCTAAGACGTGATTGCGTACTATGTTACCAAAATGGCGAATACAGTCAACATGTGGATTGAAACTGGCACCATTACCAGCACAACAGAAAACTGCCAATTTGGACAACTGCTTTTTATAACAGGATGTGACTCAGTTCCCTCGCCGCTTGGAATTTGAAAAACGTCAACATTGTGAACCAAAATTGGGCAGGCCATTTGCTGCCTTAGAACCTATTGATAACGAAGCTGCATTATCAACACCGATGGCATTCATAATAGTGATTTCAGAGAGCTGCCACTGTTGTGGAAGTGTTTGATAGTTATGATGACGATAAGGCCACAGAGATTAATACACATATCAACCTTAAACGTGTATGGCTAAGGCTGATTAAGAAGAAGCACAGGTCATTGACTAAGCTTCCCCGTGTGAAGCATATTTCGATGAACATTTCAGAGGAACACTGTGAAAAACGACGATATGAATGGCTCCACATGCGACCAAGCCAAATATTGGGTTCACACTTGAGTCTGGCTGGGAGATAATGAATGGCTAACTTGTACCTGTCCACATCACAGGTGCAATGGCATCAGAGCTCCTGGAAGATCTCATGTGTTTATGATCAAGTAAAAGTCATTGCATAATCAATTTTCATGCGGTCAGAACAGTTTGTATTTCACACAGTTGTGCACATGTCATAGCAATGAAAATTCCACTTTCAATAGGCGATCAAGGCGTTCGGATGATTGAAGTCTCCAAGTAGAAGGACATGTAAAAAAAAAATTCTCTGTTATTTTCTCTAGTAGCACATACAGGTTATCATTGTTTTCAGTGGTGTGTATTCTAAAAAGGAGCCTACAAGAAGTGTTTCCTTCCCCTTCAGTTTCAAGGTGCAAAACAATACCTCGTTAAAATCAACCCTTCAAAATGGTGTGCCTTAAAATGGTAACGTGGTGTATAAAAACGAATTGTGTATAAATAGGACCATCCCTCTACCTTTATTTTCATTCATATTTATTGTTTCCATAGAATACCATTCCAGAGTTTTGTATGTATGTTTAGGTTTTACCTCTAATATAGCTATCACATGTGGTGGAGTTTAGTTGTTTTTTATTCTTCATTTAAGTTCTGTTAGTACATCTGCATTCGAATACCACACAATTATTTCTCATGCACATGTGCCTGAGTTGGGTTGTTCATTTCGCTCCTTTTTTTTGTTACATTGATGATTTGTCTTTCTCCTGGTCGACCTCTTACTATGTTGAAAAAGTTGAAGTATGCCCCTGCTGTGTTTTTTTATCTTGCCTGCTTCTGCAATAGTCGCTCCTTCTCTTTGTCCTCCCTGCACGTGTCATGTTTTATGACCATTTCACTGAATGGCTCACCTTTGTTTTTTAGATTATGCCAGTTTTTCATGACTGAAGCTTGTTTGTCTTCGTCTGGAAAATAGGTCACAAGCTGGGACCGATTTCTTGCCTCGTCTGTCCTAGTCTCGTTTTTAGGTTTGCTCCCTAATCTCCGTACTGGTAGTGTCCATCTGTTGTTTGCTCCGTTAGTTGTCTCATGATTTCTCTGTCATGAGTTGCATTTTCTGCTTTTAGGGTGCTGGTCCCCTCTGGCATGTTGTAGACTACTATGTTTTTCATTATAGTTATCCTGTCATTGACTTGGGTGTAGACTGTGGCATCTACTTCATCTTTATTTAGGATTGGTGGAACCTGATTTGGATATAGGGATTTGTTTGTAGCCTGAGACTGCAGATCTGCGACTGCTTTCGTTTTATTATTTAGTACAGATAACTTATTGTCGAACTGATCTTGTCGTTCATGCATAATTAACAACTGTGTCATGACTGCCTTTGCCCGTCTTTGACATGACGTGCAATACCAGCTAATCTGCTGTTGTTCCTCGCTGTTCAGTACTTGGTGCAGTGCATCAGGTACTTTCTAGCACTGCTTATGGTACCATCCCTTACATATGTCACATTCTATTGTTTTGTCGTTGTTCTTAACTTCTAAGTTACAATCATGGCAGACACTTTTGTCGTTCTATCTAACTTGGTCTTTACTAACCTCCAGTTTCTTGTTTGTTTTGTGCTGTTTTTTTACAGTAATTACCTAGATGGTTGTGTTAGTACTGGTGTGCCACCAGTTTCCTTTATTGGTAATTCCTACACCTTGATAACAATTTACGCAACAACAACAGCAAAAGTGCAGGGCTGGGGTTAATGCAAACACAAACAGATAGAAAAGGCAGATAAGAAATGCAAAGTTATTTAATTATTGTATGTTAGCCCTGGGCCAACTCAGGGCTTGAATACCTCAAGCCCTGAGTTGGCCCAGGGCTAACATACAATAATTAAATAAGACACAGGGGTGATAATGATACACCCGAAAAAAAGGCCTGTTAGTTCATAAATGGGAGAACAAAGGATGGGTTTTAAGAATATAAATTGGTCTGTTATGTGCTGTTATTTACGTATTTATATTGAATTTTATATTGAGTTGATTTGTGAATGATTTTATTTCGCGCGCTTTAATTGTAGGTTTACTTGTCCTCCATTTTGTTTTGGAAAAATTAGGGTGGTTGTTATGCAGAATAATGTATGGATCTATGATTTGGGAGCTGTATTAAAATAATGTTTAAATGCCTGTTTACTTATCTTAGTACATTTACTCTTCCGTTAATGTGGCATGTTCACAATCGTTATAATTTGAGAATTCGGCTATTTTGTGCATCGGGAAAAAAAAGAGTTGATGACACCTGACGCATGCGCAGTCTAATTCAAACTTATATATGTTGACGATGATAATAATAATAATAATAATAATAACTTCTTATACGCCAATATCCTCGAAAATCAAGCTCAGTGGCGCGACAAAACCAAGGGGTTAAGCAATTGCGTAAACATAGAGAACAGTGCGTGAGTCGTTGATGGATGGACGAAGGTTCTAGGAAGCTAAGGAGGATAGGCAGCATTAGAGAGATATGTTTTTAGACGTCGGCGGAATGAAACTATATTACCTTCCGACTTGACACTGACAGGAAGCGAATTCCACAGAGTTGGTGCAGCAACCGAGAAAGCTCGGGTCCCAGCTTTCGTCTTAACCCGAGGAATGTAAAGTGGGTTACTACTGGTTGAGCGTAGCTCTCTGGAATTCCTTGCTGGAGTTAGCATTGAGTTTAGATATGTTGGTTGTTTAGATGCGAGTGCTTGATAGGATATTGTGCAAATCTTGAAAATAATGCGATAATGCACAGGGAGCCAGTGCAATGATTTTAGAAGCGGCACCAAGCTAGAAAAACGAGGAGAACGGGTAACTACCTTTGCCAAGCAGTTCTGGACACGTTGAAGTCTTGCAATATCCTTGTTCGCAGTATTGTAAAGGAGGGAATTGCAGTAGTCAAGTCTGCTGCTTACTAAAGCTGTCGCGATGGTTTTAGCAACAGAAAGTGATAAAAATCTGCGAATACGACGAAGATCACGGATATGGTAGAAACAGCAACGGCATGTTTTTGATATGTGCTGTTTGAAATTGAAGCTTTCGTCAAAGTTAACTCCGAGATTTGAAACGGAGGGGGCTGGTGTTACACTCTGATTTAGGATATGTGTCGGGAAAAAGCCGTCGAGTTTTGCACGCTGCGTTACGGTACCAATGATGATAAATTCGGTCTTGTTTGCATTTAACTTTAGTTTACTATTTTTAATCCAAAGGGAGACATCTTGGAGACAATCCCTGAGCTGTTTGACCTTCACTGCACGTATACTACATCATTTGATGGTTCGACTGTGTACTTCATTATCAGGGGGATAAGCAATGCTATCCAAAGGCATATGATTTGTACATGAGTATGTAGGTGACGCAGATGTGATTGTGTAACGTGTGCGGAATGGCGCAATTTCTAACGTTCATCAATTTATGGTGACCCTGTTTGAACTCCGCTCAATACAAACTAACTCTCTTCACAGTTCCACGTCACATCGAATATTGACGGGGAGAAACGGATCTTCCATAAAATATATGACTTGTCCATAGTCGTGATGTAAATATACAGTCAGTATAACTTCATAGTATTGGCGGCATTGTAAACTTTCCAATAATAGTTATTTAATGTGTGACCTTGCTTGACCTTGTCAGAACTATTATCGTTTGAGGATACAGCACAATGTTGTACATTATATTGGAGATAAGTTATTGCGCTTTACAACAATATATAGCTTGGCCATGTTCTTATAATATAAAATAGCTGCTTAGCCATTTTAATATCGAGGAGTTTTCAAAAGCGTCCAATTTCTAAACATTTATCGGTTTATGGTGACCTTGCTTGATCTCGGATTATAGCTTACTGCACCACTGGGCAACTCTACGACAAGCATAATAGTGACGGGTAGATGGAGTACTTTCCAATTATATAACATTTCCCGATCGCCTAGTAGTCTCATTGTTTCGTCTCGCATGCTTGTACCTAATCAAGGCGATTGGGCACGATTAATGACAGCGACAAGTTGTTCACAATTACAAGTTCATTCGTGGGTGCCTCTGATACGGGTGCACGCGACAAAGCATCATCCACCAGTATCTTCGTTCCGGTCATATAAGTCACCGTGAAGTGGTATTCATGCGTTCTGAGCAGCATTGCTTGTAGACGTCTTGGTACTTTGGATAAATGTTTATGTACGATCAGACCGAAAAGCACAGCCAACATCTCTTTCCTCAACAAGGGACCGTGCTCTGCTAGCAAACGCTCCGGGTGTTCCACATTGTATGAGAGCTGGTCATAGGCCGTATTCACTTGCGTCATTCTCAAGTGTCAGTTCCTTGCCGGGATCGAAGAAGGCAAGTACAGGGCTCTTGACCATCACCTCGTTGATCCGCTTTTTTCAGCAGGTTGTGACGTGGTTGCTCTTCCCTCGTCACACTGGGTAGGAATCGAGAGAGGTAGTTTACCATTCCCACGAACCGTCGAAGTTCTTCGAGGTTTTGCGGCTCTAGGAAATCGGTGATGGCTCTTATCTTTTTAGGATCCGTCTGCAGACCATCGTGATGCTCTCTGATGTTCTTTTCGTGACATCTCGTCAGGAATAGGTCAATATGATTATCGTGCTCCTTTAGTGTTTTTCCGTGTATGCCAACATCATCAGCGATGCAAATCACACTTGGCAGGTCATTCACTGCTTCGAGAAGTCACTCTGTGAAGATCTTGGACGACACGGATATACCAGATTTAACTCATAAACATCGGAATCGTCCGAAGCATGTTTGAAACGTCGTCAGCTAACTTGAGGTTTCATCTAGTTGAACGTGCCAGTATCCCGATGACAGGTCTGCTTTCGAGAAGACTCTGGACTGGCCAAGTGCATGTAACGTATCCTCGAGCAAAGGAAGTGTGTAGTGTTCTTTCAACAAGGCTTTGTTGAATTCGCTCGACGGTCAATGCAGATGCGAAGATACGCGCCCTTCTTTGCACTTAGGTCTCACATAACACCTCTAAGTACTTGTACTCAACATTGACAGCAAAATCTCTGTCAAATTTGTCTTCGCAAACATATATCAGTTCTGTCTGCTGACTTGCTTGCAGTCCTAGTAATGGTATGAAGTTTTCTTTGCACACAACGAATTCAACGCTCTATTTTTCCAGTTCTTCGGATTCCGTACTTTCTTCCTGCATACCTCGAGTGGGGAAATTTGTGAATGGTTCCACATTCGTACTACGCAATTAGTCGGTTTGAGAGTTTCATCAGCATAGCGAGCAGGTTTCAGGTTGATATGGGATCCTGCGTCAATTTGAAAGACGACATAATTATTCTCCGCCAATCACCATGCGTCATCGCACTTCTTCAGCTTGAGATGCGTTCACAACGTTTACCCATTCTCACTCTGAGGAGGATGTGTCTCCTGCAAATTGATGTACTAATTTCTTCTGACTGCTGCGTTTCAGTGATGCACAGCAGAATGTCTGCATGTCTGCGTGTATGCAGGACACTCTTCTTTTCGTAGTTTGTGCTAGCCTCCGCAGAACTTGCACAGTCTCCTTTGTTCTGGGTTTCCACGTTCTCCGCAGCCTTGCCTATGTCAACGCCCCTGGATGGAGTCAGATTTCAAATTTTCAGGAGTTCCGTCTGCGTGTCTGTGGTTCTTATTCCAAGGACAGTGCTGTCTCTCAATATCGAGTCGTCACAAGTTGCAGCGCTTGTTAAATGTGTAACATTTATTGGCCTCGTTAATCTCGCCGGTGGCGTACTGTTTGAATTTCTGTTTTATCTCGTTTTCTGTCTCGTCTTCTGTACGATCAGCTTCTGTGGTGGCGAAATGAAAGTCGTTAAACAAGTCAATATGTGGCACGATTTTAGCGATAGTGTGCTAATCACCCACTCATAATTAGGCAGTCTTTCAGAAAGTTTACCTATATCCCGTACACTGCCACCATGTTTCGTTCTCTCTTCATATCAAGTGTGCTACATCTGTTATACGTGAGCGAATAAGTAAGACATGCCTATTGAGAACAGTCTTCTTTAATAGCTTATTTCACAACTCATACCTTGTACATATCTCATCACGTAACATACCCGATGAGGGCCTCGATACGAACCTGAATCGAAGCTGTTTTGTTATCTTCTAATTACATCAGCTGATTTTTATAGAGGCACCAAATACTACAATAGGCGGCTCAGACAAGTGTTATATTACTATTATTTTGCATGGTTGCGCACATTTGTGATATATATTGGTATACCTGTAATTATTCTATGAATATAATGGTAATATACAGTGTATTGGGTTGAAATCAATTCACTTAATTGTACAATTTACATACATTTTATTCTAATTATGATAATATTATATATATATATACATATATATATATATATATATATATATATATATATATATATATATTATACAATTTAAACTGCTTTATGTTACAACTGCACTTTCTATTGTTACTTTTTAAAGGAAATGTGTTCATGTAATGCACCTGTTAATAGTTGTAATTGTCATATTTATGGCGCAGATAATTGTTTTATATTATTATTACTATTACTATTGCTATTGCTATTGCTATTGCTATTGCTATTGCTATTGCTATTACTATTACTATTACTATTACTATTACTATTAGTATTAGTATTAGTATTAGTATTAGTATTAGTATTAGTATTAGTATTATTAGTATTAATATTATTATTAGTATTATTAGTATTAATAGTATTAATAGTATTATTAGTATTATTAGTATTATTAGTATTATTAGTATTATTAGTATTATTAGTATTATTAGTATTATTAGTATTATTAGTATTATTAGTATTATTAGTATTATTAGTATCATTATTGTGTTGCAGCAGATCCCACAATTGTATCTTCTCCAGAACCAAGAGGTAAGGACAATTTAGGTATCACTTTGAACACAGACTGCTTTTGGATAGGAGTGTATAAATACAGTTTGCTATTGTTATGATTTAGTATTTCTATATGTATAACATATATGTACACGTTTACATATATATATATATATATATATATAACATATATATATATATATATATATATATATATATATATATATATATATATATATATATATATATATATATATATACATAGTATTATATTATTCTATAGTTAATATTATTATATATATATATATATATATATATATATATATATATATATATATACTGTACTTAATCATTAGTGTACATATATATATATATATATATATATATATATATATAATAAATATATATATATATATAAATATATATATATATATATATATATATATATATATATATATATATGTACAGCGCCATACATCTATGATAACTTATAGTGTACATCTATTTTGTTTGAAGTCCATACACATGTTAAATCCCGGCATAACCTTGTAGTTCCGTAAAATACGTTTAAGATGTTTTATTTTTATTTTGGTGTAGACCATGAGGCCGGTATTACAACGGATTCTTCCGTCGACGCTGCTGAACAGTTTCGTGGAATTGGGCAAGGTATAGGCGGCGGGCATGTCCAAGCTATGCAACCTGGATTATCCCCAGGATTAATTTGAACCGTACAAAACATGACTACCATGACTACGTTTATTTTCATTTGATGATGAAAATAAATATACGATATACCAGTTTATCAGCGTGATATTAGATAATAGATTAACCATTTTAAATATGTAGATGTTACTGTTAGTTCATTTTGAGCAGAGATTCCGTGTTTTGCTGGCAAGTGACTGTGACATTTGTGACATATCTTCAAAAACTTGTCCGCTTTTCTGTAAATGTATAGTATCATACACTGAAATTGGTTTTAATACATTCACTTTTACAATGTTGTTACTTAATATTGACATATGCTTATTCTACTACTATTATTATTAGTATTACTAATATTATTGATAAATAGCAGACTATTTATATTGATCAGTTTAAATTAAAACTGCACTATTTTCATGATATTTGTTAAAGGAAATTGCTTCAGTCCTATAATGTACCTCTGAACGGTAGTACTTGTCAGATTCATGGCGCACACAAATGCTGTTATATTATTTTGGTTTTGCAGCAGCTGCCACAGTTGTTTCGGCACCAGAACCCGCAGGTGAGCTACACGGTATCTACACATTTGAACACACTCAGACTCTGGGTAGGAGTGTCTGAGAAAAATTATTATTACTACGTTTTTGTATTTTATGATATATGTATATGTATATATCAGAGATGGAGTGATTGCAATACAAATGTACTCGAATACGAGTACGATTAATTTGAACTTGCATGAGTACGAGTACAAGTACGAGTATTCAGAAAACAAATGTACACGAGTACGAGTACGATTACTTTATAATGTACTCGAGTACGAGTAAGATTACATTAGAATATAATCATGATTACTTTCATGATTACTTTAATGAATATCCTGTTTCTG
>JAODUO010000124.1:115000-155000 GCA_025642075.2 Ridgeia piscesae
AAGAACTAGTTGTGTGACCCGTACAAGTTGTACACCAATTTGTGGATTCGACGAAGAATTATTGTTGAGCAAACCTTAACACGTCGCCACAATTCCTGACATACGATGTTAAATTATATCAGTGACACTTTGTGAGATCTTGCAAAGTTACATTTACTAACAACGTGTGATACGAAAATAGTATGTCAAGAGAAATGGCGCCGTCTTCCATACAGTATAATTTCATGTATTCGCACAGTAAACACATGTTGCCAGTGTCCCGTATTTTCAAATCCATTTCCAAAATGTGCTTATCAGTTTTGCCAAAATGGTGACCTATTTTTGGAAACTCACGGTTATAATAAAGGAAATTTCTTTTGATTCATCTGATGTATAAACGAGTGCAATGCCAAACGTGTAGCCACTGCGGTTAACATAATTTGACAGTTGCCCGTGTGAAGTTCGATAAAGTTGATCTAGACGGACATAATCACATTGATCACAGTCAAATATTTTGTATTCTTCTTTAAGAAAGTGCAATGGAATGTCGTTGTCCGTCCGTTATAGCATGGTGATATAAGACTATAAAAACCGTTTGCGATACTTGCTTGTGAAAAGAATTGTTTATATTGTGTAACCGAAGTTAGCCAATTAACACACGTCGGTTGATTACTGCGATAGTCACCAGGGGTCATATGCATGTCCGCAAACTAGCTTGGGTGCCGCATAGGCACTACCCTCCGACTAACTGTGCCGTGGCCCAGCAAATGATTCAGTCGGTATGCATGAGCAAGTCATAGTGCGATTTAGCCGCCGCATAGTTGGTCTGCAGACCGCGAAAAAGACAGGCAATTGAAGAGCTATTACCGCTTCGAAACAGGGATTTCCCACGAATTGTGCCGCATTGCGCACGCGCGCGGTGACGCACGGGTCAAAGCGGCGGTTCATCGTGCGGCGTGGTCAGTGTTTGTTTACATTACGCTTAGCATGGAAGTTGGCGAAGGTGGGAAGCGTGTACAGAAACAAGTTAAGCGTAAGCCGACCTGTCGAGATGACGAAATCATATGTTTAATTGAGGGAATCGGCAACGAAAAAAGTATTTCGATGAGCAAGTTAGAACATTCGGTAACAAACAAGAAAAAGGGAAGTTTGGCGAGAGGTGAGCTCACCGCTAAAGTGAATTCGCTTGGAATGGCGCTAAAAACGGAGGACGACATAAACAAAAAGGGAAATATTTTACATTTGCGGTCTTTAAACACACTACGTGATCAGGGAAAGTGGTAGGCAGACCACCAAGCACACCTCCGCTGTATGCTGATATCATCATGGATACAATTGGTGAATGAACCAATGTGACAACGGGAATTGATGGTGAGTATTCATATCTAGTCAAACCAATGATTACTGTATGTGGTGTGTGTTGTACTTTCAAGTGTCACCGTATTATGTACAATTCATTGTTTACTGCAGTGTCTTCTCTGCAAAAATAGTAATAGAAATTAAACAAATGAAATAAAGTCCCAATCAGTGTTTTCTATTTAAATGTTATTATTTTATTTTGTGATATGTGTGCTTGTGACATATTACAACACAATTAAGTGGCGCTAAAGCGAGGACTGACTGTTTTCAGATTTGTTGATAGCATAAATTGTAACACAAAATTAATTTATACTAAACAGACATATACTAGTATATGTAATTATTGTTGGAGTACAGTTATTACAACTATAATTCTCATTTCGATAAAAATGAACCAAATGCAATAATAGGATATATCATGACACTTTATTTATATAGTTCAACATTCATTAGTAAATCAAACATATGCCTATATTCAAATTTATATAATGGGTTCAGTGCTAAGACAGTTGTATTTTGAAAGAAACTCTTATGCAGAACTGTTATACAGAAATAATTATTATGTACAGTAATATGCAAATGATACACTATACAATGAGAATAACCTATTAACACAATATATAAATATGTAATATTTACCAAACTGATAATGTTCATGTTTCAGTGCAAGGCACAGACAACTTCATGCTGGACACATGTGATGGCCATGCTATCGCTTTGCCAGTGGATGATGCATGGGGTGAGCAATCTCAATTCATCTTTGATTTTAATATCTAATTAGCAAAGTCAAACAGCTTATGTAAACATTGAGGGTTGCATCAAGTATCCTAATAATGGAAATTTCCCAGTAGAAAGAGAAAGAGAGAGAGCCATCATAAAAATAGCACATTGGGGGGCCTCAAGTTACAGGCAGTCACCATAAAGTGGCAGACATCCATGACCAGGGCAAGTATACTACAATAGCAATACACAAGAGCATGGTCAGACCTAGAGTTGGTGACTGGTACATAATACAAAATAGGACAGAGGTCAATATCCACACTTTGTCACATCTACAATGATCTGTCACCTTCTACATTCTAAACAATAATCGTACCTACACATCACATCATATACAAACACACACACACACACACACACACACACACACACACACACACACACACACACACACACACACACACACACACACACACACACACACACACACACACACACACACACACACACACACACACACACACACACACACACACACACACACACACACACACACACACACACACACACACACACACACACACACACACACACACACACAAACACACACACACACACACAAACACACACGTGTTGGTGCGTGGGAGTGTATATACATTTTTGATCAAGTGAACATCTTGTATATTACGAAAGTAAATAGCATGTCGGGTAAGACTGAACCATGGCAAAATACAAGTATAGTGACTCTATTCTTCAGTTACAGAAAACATGATTGACTAAGTCAGTAACAAAGTGCATGTGCTAATTCAAATAAGTTACTAAAGGAACATGTTTTGGCATTCCAGATGTATGATCATCTGTGATGCCTGCACAACTGCCAGAACCTTCACCACAGCCTGAGCCAGGTGCCAGCTGGTTTATGCAAGTGGAGTCACTACAGCAGCAGTCAACTGCTACTTTGACAGCTACGTTGACACAGTGGGCATCTGTGTATGACCATTCCTGTTGATTCCGCGTGTTGAGAGAATATATACCCACTGTCCCCAAGAAACACACCAGTCAATGGTTTTCGTGGCGACTCGAATGCTGCAAACAGCTGCGATTCCCTCAGGATTCTTGAATCTTGCGCTGAACCCGGCCATTTGCAAATGGCAATGCAGTTCATAATCCTCATGTCCGCATCACATATCAAATACAACAGAGACACATGACACTCATTTAATGTGCATGTTTTTATACCTGAGTCAATTTATGTTTTGTTAATACTTTATATTGTGTAGTTACTACTAGTTTGTGCATGAAACAAAACAGTGTCTTACATTTTAGTTAGAAGTGGCCATTAACACAGGGGTGAAATACAATTATTTCTGAGTTATTCTGTGTTGAATTTCTAACTGCAACATTTCAAGCAGCACTTTATTGTTAAGTTTAAATATCACAGTAAAATAGTACCTGGATATTTTTTCATGTAAACACATTTATAGCATTAAACATGCAAATACCAAAAAGCGTACATAGGTGAAAAGATCCAAGTATCCCACATAATTCCCTTGATCTGTCACAATAAAAACAGCTTTTCCATTCAAGCAATAACCCCCTAGCATGCAGGCATCTCTGTATATTATCCTGTCCTAAAAGTGTAGCCATGTGTTATCAGCTGCAATGAGCACTTGAACAAACAATAGTAGGAGCTGGTGGCTGGGAGCAGGTGTCTGGTGATACTAATTGCAATTAAGTGGCCCATGCAAATAAGGCAGCTACTTTAATCAGAGGAAACATCAGTGACTGGCACAAGAGGCAACATTTACTGTTTCACAATGTACAGTGTTTCACATAAGTGAATAATAATTATTATTCAAGGACCCTGTATATGTGGTCAAATCAATACATCATCATATATGTGTCGTTACTACATGATAATATTATATTCCTATATAGCTACAGTTGGTATGCTGTCAAATGTCAACAATGTAGGCAAGTAATGCTGTTTGAGAAACTCCTACCTCACCTCAGATCATACAGAGCAAATATGTGTTAGCATTCTTATTAGCAACAAACCCAAGCTGTTCACAGGTGACAACTGGAACCTTTACCCTGCTTTCATTGGTATGACCTCAGTGATAATGGTTTTCTCTTTCTTACTAGAAAATGTGGTTAATTTTCAAATGATCTAGTGAAAGTTTTGACTGAAAAAAAAACCGAATGAAATTTAACACTTCATTTAATAATAACCGTACTCAAATAAAAGTACTTGAAATATTATTTGAGAAAAAAACTAATAATTTAGGGAAGAATTTAAATACAATTTTATACAACCAATTCATTTCAAATACAATTACAAATATTTAATAACATTTATTTATATTTCAATTATGAAGTTGTATTTACATTTATGTTTGATCATGTATTCGCATACTTTGCTTTGGCACGCACACGCACACGCTCACGCACACGCACACGCACACGCACACGCACACGCACACGCACAAACACACAGCATTCATTCAAGTACTTCAAGAAGTAGTTCAGTAAACACGTTATTACCTGGTATGTTACAACAGAGTCATATTGCATAAAGGTTTTGGGAAATTTAAACTATTTGATAAATCGCCCGTTACCTGGACGTTTATCGAGTGAAAATCCTCCCTGTTGACATATTCGTGCTTGTGCGGACGTGGGTCCCGTCAATGCATGCCACCACGGTGGGGAATCCTGCTAGCCGGAGGAACTTCGCCTTGTGCTGGTCGGTATCTACTCATGCATCCGAGCGACCAAGGCGTTGGTCACACGGTGGATGGTTCGAGATGCAGTTGACAGGTCGATGCCGATGGTCTCAGCCACCAAGTTCTAGAAACAAACTCGCATACATCCGCAAAGCCACTATAACTTGCAGAGTAGCCGGCAAGGGGCCTTGTCGCGTGTCGGGGTACTCTAAGTCGTCTCGCAGTTCATCCACGATTATAACGATATCGTGTCGGCGAAATCTAAACTTGTCATATAACGCCACGTCGTCGTACACATCCAGTGGATTCTTCCGATCCCGTAATACCGTTTCGCTTCTAATTCCTCCTGTGTTGACTTATCCAAACTACCACGGCCGCCATTTTTCACCACCGCCTAAGAGTTACACCTCCTAGCTAGCGAGCCTAGAGATAGGCGGTCGCAGTGCCGGCAACAGCCTAAAATCGAGCCTATGCGGTGCTCATGCATACCGGTTTAGCGAACTTGCGACCTCGCAACCAAGTTATACCCAGTTTCACGAGTTAGTCCCTGGTCATGCATGCGGCCCCAGCGGTATAACTATGTTCAGCGGATTGTTATTGCTATTGTAGATAAATCATAATATGTATGTATGTTTATGCGGAAGACTGGCCATAGAGCGATTACTTTGAAATGTTTCATTCAAACGAACAATGACAGGTACAAGAATATACATCACCATAACTATAGTATGGCAATTTACTTCGGCACCAATAAAAAGAAAATATGATTACCACTCAGTGGATAAAGTTGAACCTATTTTTGATATGACTGAATACACATTCAGAACAATCTCGCTGTTTTTTATTTTAGAGTACGCGATGAATATACATTCCAATTAACCATACCATATTGGGGGTGACCTACAGTATATGCTTAACCGAAAATATTATGGTTAAACAATAAGGTATCCTCTATTGAAATGTTTTGTCGTATCTATTTAAATACTTTTTCTTTCTTCGATATATAATCAGATATTGGGTTGACAACGCGAAGAACCTGGCCTAATCATATCTATGTGATTCATTTTATTTCTGCGATGATGAAATAAAGCTGCGGAAAATTTATGTTTAGTTTTTCTCGGAATTTTGATTGATGTTTCGTTCTCTCTTCATATCAAGAGTGCTAAATCAGTTATATGTGAGCGACTAAGTAACACGTTCCGGTTGAGAACAGTCTTCTTTATTAGCTGATTTCACAATTCGTACCTTGTATAACTCTCATCACGTAACATCTCCATCCTTGAGTTTGTTAAAATATATATATTGCAAAGTTCTCGCTAGATGTTCTTGGCATACGAATATCAGTTTTGCTTCAACAGTTGACTAAATGATAACTAATACTTATCAAACGTGATTACACATTATAAATTATAGTTCGTTGTGTATTCTCTACACGTCGTTCTATACAAATTAAGTCTATGTAATGACACGTTTTAAATGTATTGTTCGCTTGTATTCTCTATACGTCTTTCTCTACAAATCAAGTCTCTGTGACTTTCGAACTACCCTGCCAGATCTGATATGAGTAATGTCCTGGTCAAGAGTCATAGGCGTCTCGTGTTCTTGCGTGATCGTAACTTCTTTCGCCGCCGCTGCACTGGGCTCAGGAGATTGCACTTTGTTTGATTCGCTTGCGCTATCAACAGGCTTCCGTTATGGAGTGACAGGCAGGGCGGGTATTTGTTTCGTTTTTGGGATCACGGCCTTGGTTCTTCTTCCGAAGAGCCTGCTTCAACTATGTCACAACTGCTTTAGCTGTAGTTTCTGGAAGATAGTCTACTTCAAAGAATTAACTGAAGTAGTCGTCGGTGACCAGATAGTTCCTACCCTCGATCACGAAGATATCTGTTTCTCCCACAGGTGACCCGGTATCTCATGCTGGTCTAGTGTCTCTGGGCTCTGTTTGTAACTACTTGAAGGACACGTGTCACATGTCTCAATGTACTGGCGTATGTAACTTGACAGATCAGCTGTCTGGCTCTGGGAAGATATGAGTTTTCGCCAGTATGGCCAACGTGCACTTTCTGTTTCATCTCGTTGTGGAGTGATGCTGGTATCATAACTCTGTCTCCCCGCAGGATGACACCATCTTGTGCGGTAAACTCATCGCGGTAGCTGAAGTATCTTCGTTCCGGTCTTGCAAGTCACCGTGAAGCGGTATTCTTGTGTTCTGAGCAGCGTTGCTTGTAGACGTATTGGTGCTTTGGTCAAAGGTTTCTGTAAGATCGTTATTATCGGCTTGTGAACGGTGATCACTGTGTCAGTCGACCATACGTGTAGTGTTGAAATATGTGCAGACCGAAAAGCACAGCCAGCATCTCTTTCTATATTTGCGTGTAGTTGCGCTCAACACGGGACAGTGCTCTGCTGGCAAACGTCACGGGTTTTCCACATTGTATGAGAGCTGATCCTAGACCGTATTCACTAGCGTCATACTCAAGTGTCAGTTCCTTGCCGGGATCGTAGAATGCAAGGGCAGGGCTCTTGACGATCGTCTCTTTGATCCGCCAGAACGATTCAGCTTGTATGTCCATGTCCAGCGCACATCTTTCTTCAGCACGAAGTGAAGTGGTTGCATTGTTTTCGTCACACTGGATAGCAATCGAGAGAGGTAGTTTACCATTCCCAGGAACCGTCGAAGTTTTTCGTGGTTTTGCGACTCTATAGGAAATAGGTGATGGCTCTTATCTATTTAGGATCCGTCTGCAGGCCATCGTGATGCTCTCTGATGTTCGTTTCGTGACATCTATTCACGAATAGGTCAATATGATGATCGTGCTTTCAGCGTTTTTTCGTGTATGACGACATCATCAGCGATGCAGATCACACTTGGCAGGTCATTTATCGCCTCGAGAAGCCTCTATTGAAGATCTTGGACGACAAGGATATGCCGAATGGAAGTCGTAACCATCGGAATCCTCCGAAGCGTGTTTGTAACGGCGTCAGCCAACATGAGATTTCATTTAGTTAAATGTGCCAGTATTCCGATGACAGATCTGCTTTCGAGAAGACTCTGGCCTGGTCAAATGTATGTAACGTATCCTCGAACACAGGATGTGTGTAGTGTTCTCTCAATAACGCTTTGTTGAATTATATCGATAGTCAATGCAGATGCGAAGATATCCGCCCTTCTTTGCAACAACGACCATCTGGCTGACCCACGGTGTTGGTCATCCACTGGCATGATGACACCAAGACTGATCAGCCTATCGAGTTCAGTTTTTAACTTAGGTCGCACAGAGAGAGGAAAGCGTCTATCTGGCCTGACCACGGTCTTGACCTCCTTGTCAACGTTCAAGTGTTTCTGACCAGAAATGTACCTTGTACTCAGAATTGACAGCAAAACCTCTGTCAAAGTTGTCTTCGCAAACATCTATCAATTCCATTTGCTGATTTGCTTGCAGTCCTAGTAGTGGTGTGAAGTTTTCTTTGCACACGAAACATTCATTGCTGTATTTTTCTCGTTCTTCGGATTCCGTACGTTCTCCCTGCATACTCAGTGTGGGGGAATTTGTGAGTGGTTCCACATTCGTAATACGCGATTATTCGGTTTGAGAGTTCCATCAGCATTGCGAACAGGTATCTAGTTGATTTTGGATCCTGTGTCAATTTGAAAAACGACATATTTTCCGCCAATCACCATGCGACATCGCTCTTCTTCAACTTGAGATGCGTTCACAACGTTTACCCATTCTCACTCTGAGGAGGATGTGCAACTTGATGTACTAATTTCTTCTGACTACTGCGTTTCAGTGATGCAGCAGAATGCAAATTCATTCATCTCTCCACATTTCCGACATGATGTCTGCGTGTATGCAGGACACTCTTATTTTCGAAGTTTGTGCTAGCCTCCGCAGAACTTGCACAATCTCCTGGGCTTCGAGTTCTCATCTCGTTTGAATCGTCTGTTCTGGGACTCCACGTTCTCCGCAGCCTGGCATATATGAAAGCCCCTGGGTAGAGTCAGATTTCTAATTTTCAGGTGTTCCGTCTGCGTGTCTGTGTTTCTTATTCCTAGGACAATCCTGTCCCCCAGTATCGAGTCGACACATTGATCGCATTAGTTACATGTTTTGATCAGTTTTTGGATATACCAGGTCGGCGTTAAATATATATTACTGCAGATAAGTATAACTAATAACTAACTTCCGATTACACACCGGTCTCCCCTACGTGTCATCTATAGCTTTTAAGGAGACCGATTTTGGTGTAGATATGTTATATACGGCCGGTCTCCTGTAGGCGGTCGTATATGCACAGGTCTCCCTATGCAGCATTTAGCCTTATATATATATATATATATATATATATATATATATATATATATATATATATATATTATATATATCAACATATTTCCTATACAAAGTAACATTAGAAAGTTCAGTTGAAACATAAATCAGTTTAAAAAAGTAAATATATATATATATATATATATATATATATATATATATATATATATATATATATATAATATATATATGATTTATGTTTCAACTGAACTTTCTAATGTTACTTTGTATAGGAAATATGTTGATGTAATGCACCTGGAAATAGTTGTAATGTTCGTGTTCGTGTTCGTGTTCGTGTTCGTGTTCGTGTTCGTGTTCGTGTTCGTGTTCGTGTTCGTGTTCGTGTTCGTGTTCGTGTTCGTGTTCGTGTTCGTGTTCGTGTTCGTGTTCGTGTTCGTGTTCGTGTTCGTGTTCGTGTTCGTGTTAATGTTATTGTTGTTTGTTGTTTGTTGTTTGTTGTTTGTTGTTTGTTGTTTGTTGTTTGTTGTTTGTTGTTTGTTGTTTGTTGTTTGTTGTTTGTTGTTTGTTGTTTGTTGTTTGTTGTTTGTTATTGTCGCTGTCGCTGTCGCTGTCGCTGTCGCTGTCGCTGTCGCTGTCGCTGTCGCTGTCGCTGTCGCTGTCGCTGTCGCTGTCGCTGTCGCTGTCGCTGTCGCTGCCGCTGTCGCTGTCAGTGTCACTGTCACTGTCACTATCATTATTATTATTATTATTAATAATATTATTATTGTTTGTAGTGCCCACAATTGGATCTTCTCCAGAACCAAAAGGTGAGGAACAAGTTAGGTATCTCTTTCAACACAGACAGTCTTAGAACTTGAACTTTTGTTTGGCATATGTACAACACAATACAACATACACAGAACATATGTCAATAATGAATGCCAGGACGCCAGTAATAACTAAATTAGTTGAAGCTACTGGACGCCCTTTAAAATTACATAATAATATCTACCTCTAGTAGTACATGATGTACATAATACTAGTTTTATTAATAACAAGATAATAGTAATGTTAATTTCTAAGAAAAGAGTAATACTAATCATAATACTTATACCATGAATCAGTTTATTAATATGCATAATCTAGTTTAATAAAAGGTTGTGAGAGAAGTGATACAATTATGAATAAGAATTGTTCATCAAGCAAGAATAACAATTTCTTAATAGACAAATCTCCGAGTAGGAATTTATAATAATATGTTTGAGAGTGTGCCTTTTATTTAGCGATAGCTGCATTACATTATATAGGTGCAACAGTACGGTATGTAGTTTATAAAACAATCCCTGTTTTTTATTTATGTTCTTATTAAACATAAATGAATGTTATTGCTTTGTCTGGTTACATTGCTGTGAAAATCATTGTTTTTCATGACATATGTTTTTGGACATTGTTTTTTTCATAATTTTATCGTATAGCTGATATTATTGAATTATAAATTATAAATAGGTCTTCTAATGTAAGAATATTGAACTTTTAAAAATGGGATCAGTATGCGCTATAAATTTGCTTTTGTTGATCAATCGAACAGTTTTTAAGTTTAAATAGTCTGCTTATGTTAGTTAAACTGCCACGAATGTTACCATACCAAGCAAATAGGCCAAATGATAAATGGGGTTGAACTAAGGCATTATATATTTGTTTTAATGTGCACGATTGTAGCAGTGGATTGGTTTTTATTAATTATTGCTAATAATTGGGCAATTTTCTTGCATTTTTCATTTGTATTTTTCTTCCAGTTAAAGTGTTTATCAATCCATATGCATAAACATTTGAAGTGATCAACTTTTTTCTATTTAATTACCATGTAAAATAATTTCCTCGTTATTGAGTATCTGATTTTGAGTGTTTTGAAATGACATGCATTTAGTTTTGTCTATGGTAAATGAAAGTTTGTTGGCACTTATCCAATGAGAAATTGTTATGAATTCACCATTAAAATGTAATTTTGAGACTACTGAGGTCTTTGCTTTTAACGAGTAGCCTTGTATCATCAGCAAGCAGTATGTATTGAGCGGTGTGTGATGACACAGGCTTATCATTTATATAAATCAAAAATAGTAGTGGCACTCCACATGTTGTACTTTGATAAACAGACATTGTATATTTGCTTATAACAAATTGCTTTCTATGTTCAAGGTAGCTTTTAAAAAGTGTGTGTGGGACGCCCTAATACCATAGTGCCATAGTTTATCAAAAACATGTTGTGATCTAATGTGTCAAAGGCTTTGCTTAAGTCAATGAACACAGCAAGAGCATAATATTTGTCATTTAACGCATTTACTACGCAATATTTTACTTCCAGAGTTGCATGTTCAGTTGAACTTTGTTTACGAAAACCATATTGGGATGTAAACAGAATATTGTACTTTTCAACGAAAACTGTGGAGACGATTATATATCAATCTTTCAAACACTTTGGAGTATCCAGGTAATATTGAGATGGGCTTGTAGTTTGTAAAGAAACTGTAAACTCCAGATTTGTAAAGAGGTGTCACTTTAGGAATGTTTAGATCCTAAGGCAATGCTTTCCATATATTTTTTTCATCAATTTAGTTGCTATATTATCAAATCCAGTACATGGCTTTGATTTAATATGTTGTATGATGTTAATTATTTTTGCACAGGTGGTTTCTTCCATGGCAAAACTATCTGGCAAATGATTCTGCATGCAATCGGTATAGTTATTTGTTGTTTTTATTTCATCTGCTAACTTTGGGCCAATATTAGCAAAATAATTGTTAATTGGATATTTTCATTTGATTGTCGATTTGGAATGATGATGGTAAATTTTGCTTTTTCGGGACATGAAGTATGTTTTTTAATGTTCGTCCACGTTTGCTTTATGTTGTTTTTAGATTCTGTAAATTTACTATTCTAGTATTGAGATTTGGCGTTACGAATAACCCTGTTAAATATGTTTCTGCAGTGTTTGTATTGTTGGTCAATATTATTAAAATCTTTGGATAGGAGTGTATGAATACAGTATATTATTCCTATGATTTAGTATTTTTATGAAATGTATATAAATATATGTATATGTGATGCCTGAGTCCTGTCTCACTAACTCTCAAGAGCCATTTCAATATACAAACAATCATTTTTATATGTGATGAAAACTGACTGTTATCACAATAAAGTTAATGTCCATGCAAAGAGCATAGCCTTGTAATGTCCAGCTACTATTTCAACGATGATATGTAGTTCCGAAAATACATTTATCATGTTTTTTATTTTGGTCTAGAACATGAGGCCGGCATTATAACGGATTCGTACTTCGACGCTGAAGAACAGTTTCATGGAATTGTGCAAGGTATAGGCGGCGGGCATGTCCAAGCTATGCGCCGTGGTTTTTTTTGCGTTTTCTACATATACGATATACCAGTTCATCAGCATTACATTAGATAATAGATTAACCATATTAAATTTGTATATTTTATTGTGCGTCCATTTCGAGCAGAGATTCCGTATTTAGCTAGCAAATGAAACTGTCCTCTTTTCTGTAAAAAAATATATTAACATACACTGAAATTGGTCTCAGTACATTCACTCTAACAATGTTGTTACTTAATACTGATATACATTTAGTGTACTATTATTACTATTATGACTAATATCATTTATATACATCAGACAATTTATATTGAACAATTTATATTAGAACTGCACTATTATTATAACATTTTAAAAGGAATTTGCCACAGTCCTGTAATATACCTTTGAAAGGTACTAATTGGCACATTCACAGCGCAGACAAATGCTGTGATATTACCTAATACTGACATACTTTTGTTTTAATCTCTGTTCTATTATGACGATTATGATTTATATTGATCAATATACTTTAGAACTGTATAGTTATCATGACTTGTTAAAAAAATATACATTCCTATAATGCACATCAGATTAAAGGCGCATTCAAATTATGTTATAGTATTATTGTTGTTATTATTTTGCAGAGCCAACAGTTGCTTCGGAACCTGAACCCGCAGGTCAGTTACATTATTAGCTATAATTTTGAACATTGTCAGACCCTAAATAGGAGTGTATGATTAAAATATATAATTGTAAAATATATATATTTATGTACATATATATATATATATATATATATATATATATATATATATATATATATATATATATAATATACACACATATATATATATACATATATATATATATATATATATATATATATATATATATAGCACCATATTTATACAGTAATATTCTATAGAGCTGCACAATATCAATATACATACTACATAATACACATATTATATTGATATCATATAAATAGTAAAATTTATTAGCTAAAAAAATCACAACAAATACATTGTTTACTTAATAAGAAATAAATAATAAAAAATTATAATATTTAATGTGCAAACATAAGTTAGTTGTAGGCTTCACCAAAATAGTGAGTCTTTAATTTACTCTTAAAAACGCCAACATAGTTGCAGCTGTGCACATCTTTGGGTAATGAGTTCCACAATTTTGTTGCAACCTCTCTAAATGCCCGATTTTCCTGTTTGTTCTGTGCCAACAAGTGTTAAATCCTCCTGTGATCTTAATCCATAATGGATGATTCTAGGAACCGGCATTTCAGATATGTTCTCTGGTCCATGGCCATGTAAAGAATTAAACGTCAGTAGACATATCTTGTATTTAATGCGATATTCCAGTCGTAACCAGTGAAGTGACTTCAGTGATATGGTCATACGTTCCGATTCTACACAACACTCTGACTGCGGTGTTTTGAACCATTTGCACTTTCTCTACAAGGTATTTGGGTAAGCCTATCAGGAGAGAATACACAAAATCATTATGGCTGTGGTCCTGAGCTTGTATCAGTATATCTGCACTCTGGTGATCAAGTGATTTTCTAACTTTTCTGATGTTATACAGTTGTGGATAAGCAGCCCGACATTTGGACTTGACATGTCGTTCCATAGTCACGTGTTTATCAAAATAAACGCCCAAGTTTCGCACACAGTTCAATGCATGTACCTCGTTGCCCCCAATGTCAATAGCCATGTTGGTGCATTTTGCTAGTTGCTGTGGAGTATCGATTAATACTTACTCGGTCTTGGAATGATTCTTTTAACAACAATGTGCGACACGGAAATAGAGTGTTCAGAGAAATGGTGTGTTCATATAGAAGTTTCTTTATGTATTTGCACAAAAAAACACATGTGGGTAGTGTTCCGTATTTTCAAATCCCTTACGTCAGTTGTTCTGTCAGGTTTGTCAATGTGGAGAACTACTTAAACTGGTCTATAAACGCATGTGCAACGTCAAGGAGACGGCTATGTAAAAGGTGTAGCCACCGCGGTGTATTGTTTAACTGTCGTGCTGATCCATTTTGAATTGAATCGCGAAGATATTCTATGGTTGGCAGAGAAGTAAATCTACAAAATATTAGGAAAGGTTTAAAAACTGACATTGATAAAAAGCCAACTACGTTGAGAACCATACAAGTTATTACATTTTTCGTTATTTTGAGTAGGTCACTATTGTAACATTTGTGACTACATACTAAACCCATAATTGTTGAAAAAAGTTTCTTATTTAACTAATATGTCCCACACAATAATGCTATATTATACAACATGCGCGTTGTGGAAACTTTACATTACAAACATTTATTTGACACGGAACTAGTGTGTTCAAAGAAATGTCGCCGTCTTCCATATATTATGTTTTAATGCACTCGAACAATAAACACATGTGGCCAATGTTCCGTATTTTAAAATCCCTTTCCACATATGCTCTATCAGTTTTGCCAAAGTGATAAACTGTTTAAGCCTTCGGTTTTAATGAAGGAAATATCTCTCGATGCAAGTAATGTATAAACGATTGTGCAAAACAAAGAAGAAGGCGATGCCAAAGGTATAGCCACCGTGGTTCATATAATTTGACAGTTGCCAGGGTGAGGGTCGATAAACGGACATAATGACTTTAATCACAGTCAAACATGTTGCATTGCTCCGCACGAAATTATCATGAAATATCGTTTTCATTGCCAGTATGTTCGATGTTTATACATTAGCGTATATGAAAATTGTTTGAGAAACTTACTTGTGACACGAACAAGTCTGCTAGATTGTGTCAACCAAAGACATCCATTAACCCATTTGAATACAGGGATACACACCTGCGGTATAAAGATATTCAGCGAATTGTTCTTGCAATTGAAGAACAAATATATGCACGTATGTGCGGAATACTGGTGGTAAGGTTATTCGTTGAAAATGTTGCTTTCAAATGTGTAATGATATGCAGAAAGAACTACCGCCATAACTATATTAACGAATATTAACCAAATATGAGTATTATCACTGAACCACAAAGGTGGCACCTATTTTCGAAATGAAAATGTACACCTTCAGCATAGCCTCGCAGTTTTGCTGTGAGGTTTTCGTCATTGATACGATGAATGTACATGCCCAATAAATCATTCCAATTTGGGGGTAACATGCTATGTGTGCTTAGCCTATACTATTTTAATACAGTAACATATGTGTGCATTCAAATGTTTTTGAATGTTTGTATCGTACGTATTACAACACTTGTTTTCCCTGTATATGTAATAAGATGTTGGGTTGTCTACGCTAAGAACATGGCCTAGTCATTTCTACCTAATTATGTTAATTTTGCCGACAATGAAACGAATGTACGTAAACAATAATGTTCATTGGTTGAGTATTTTGGTTGTGCTGTAGAAGACGAAGCAAGTATTACGACTGAGCCTTCTATCGACCCTAAACAGTTTCGTAGACTTATCCAAGGAATGGGCCGTGGAATTAGCCATGGCCACGGCCACGGCCACGGCCACGGCCACGGCCACGGCCACGGCCACGGCCACGGCCACGGCCACGGCCACGGCCTCCGACTCGGACACGGACTCGGCCTCGGCCACGGCCACGGCCACGGCCACGGCCTCGGCCACGGCCTCGGACAGGGACACGGACACGGACACGGACACGGACACGGACACGGACACGGCAGTGGGAGTGGGGATTGGAGTGGGGATGGGCGTGGCCGTGGCCAAGGCATTGACAGTGGGCATGGCCTAGGAATGGGCCTTGGCCGTGGCCAAGGAATGGGCCCTGGACGTGGACAAGGCATAGGCAGTGGTTTTAGCCAGGGCCGGCTCTCTGGAGTTCCTCTAGGATTGCCGGAGGTTGGCGGAGAATCGGACGGTACGTACGAAGACTGCTATGCTAGCGTATATTTCTAGCTGAATCAATCTTTACACAAAGGTTAATAAAACCTCCCTGAAAGATCATATTTACCCTTCACACATACCCAATGTTGTGCTCGTGTCAATTTCGTGCACAAATTGTTTGGTGACCACGCAAATAAGTGTTACAATTGCCAGAATTTAAAAGTTATTATAACTTTGAGTTGTTTTATAACGATAACTAGTGACCCGTACAAGTTGTACACCAGTTTGTGGTTTCGGGTAGGTCAAAGTACATTAGCAAATTGTTGTTGAGCAAAAAAGCTTAACACAATGTTACATTATATCAGTGACACTTTGTGAGATCTTGCAAACTTACATTTAGTAACAACGTGTGACACGGAAATAGTATGTACAGAGAAATGGCGCCGTCTTCCATACAATATAATTTCATGTATTCGCACAATAAACACGTGTTGCCAGTGTTCCGTATTTTTAAATCTATTTCATGAATGTGTCTATCAGTTTTGTCACAGTGGGAAACTTTTGTTTGTAACTCACGGTTGTAATCAAGGCAATTTCTTTCGATGCATCTGATGTATCAACGAGTGTGGAAAGTCAAGGAAACGGGGATGCCAAACGTTAGCCACAGCGGTTAACATAATTTAACAGATGCCCGAGTGAGGTTCGATAAAGTTTTCTAGACGGACATAATCAATTTGATCACAGTAAAATTATTTTGCATTCTTCTTCAAGTATGTGCAATGGAATGTCGTTGTCGTCGCCAGTCCGTTACAGTATGGTGATTTTATATAAAATAAACTTTTGCGAAGCTTGCTTGTGACACGAACAAGTTTATTATATTGTATCACCCAAGGTAGCCATTGTACACATGTTGAGTACTGCGATAGACTCCAGCGCTATAAATATGTTCAGCGCATTATTATTGCAATTGGAGATAAATCATAAATTGCATGTACGTATATGCCGAAGACTGACCACAGAGCAATTGCTTTGAAATGTTGCATTCAAATGTATAATGACAGGTACAAGAATATATGGTTGAATCCACCGAAAACGTCTCCAGTAGCAAATGTTGTGTATTTGGTCTATAAAATCAGTGGTACGGCTTTAATAGGAATATAAATAGCTTCGTTAAATGGAGATTGGCTTGCTCTTTCTTGCGATAGTTGTATTTTTATGGTGGTATGATAATTTATATGAGGAGCCTACGAAACACACCACACAAATCCCATTTCGGCTTGTCCACAGCAAGGGCTAGTATTAAAAAGGATGGTAATTGTAATATTCAGTGACTGTTAGCTGCTTAACTAAATGTCTTAGTTCATTCTATGAACACATAACTATTATGTTATGATGTTCTCTAAAATATTCGCATATATTTTCCTTACCTTACACACGTGTATAACTTCAGGATAACTTATAACAAAAGTCATGTATGTTACGTTATCTGCACAATTTATATCATAACTATGTACCAAAGAAGTGATTGGAAAGTATGTCTGCTTAATGCATATATATGGTGTTGTCACCTAAAACCAAAAGCAGTGAGTATAGTCAATTTTTCTGATCGTCAGAAGACATCAAAAGCCATGAGCATAATCTGAATATTGGGCCACCACCAAAAATATCAAATCCCGAATTAGGAATGACAGGATATGTAATGTTTAGGAATGATAGATTAGTAAGAAACGGAGGTGGAGTTATTTTATATATTAAAGAATCCATCCAGGCTTATGAAATAAAATTAGAGAAAGAAGCAGAATGTGAAGAAGCTGTCTGGTGTAACATAGTTACAGGAAACTCAACATTAACTGTTGGGTTAGTTTATCGAGTCCAAACATAAGCATAGAAGAGAAAGAAAAAGTACATAACACGATAAAAGGATTGGGTAAACGGGATTGTATTATTATGGGGGAGTTTAACCATGGGCATATACAGTGGACATCTCTACAGAGTACTGGGAGAGAGGATCAAGATGTTTTTTTAATATTTAGTACAAGATAGTTTCCTTTCTCAGCATGTGATAGTACCAACCAGGGGCACGAACGTGTTGGACGTAGTGTTGAGCTCACATAATGAATGTGTTGATAATGTCAAGATAAGTGAGCCACTGGGGTGTAGTGATCACAACTAGATATGTTTTATCATCAAAGGATTTCCACATATTTACAATGTTGTGTGACCCAGTTACACCATCAATAACATTTGGAAGAGACAGATTACTGTTATTCATTAGCTTAATTAATTTTCCAAAATGCAGTTTTACACAACAGCTTTTTGGCAAGTGATTCCTTTCTTAGTGCATCCTCATTGCTTCTTATGAATCTCATAGCACCTTTAAATCTAGCCTTAGCTCTGTTTTTCATGTCAGAAAGTGAACCTTGTTTGGGACTACCGGCATTTTTCCACATGATATACGTTTCTCGAGACATATCATAGAGATCTGACCAATCAATTTTGCATATCATAGAGATCTGACAATCAATTTTGCATCTAACATTCGTTGAATGTCCCATGTTCAATGTCAGGAGCTAACTGTAAATTTATTTCAACCTTGACAGGGATATGGTCAGACAGAATAGTCCCATATAATACAGACATATTTGTTATGACACAGTTGCCATCTTCAGTTGAGATCAAATGATCCAACCATGCATGACTGCCCCACGCATCACTTACATATGTATATGTTTCTTCTGGTAATATGAGGCAACTAGTCCACTTATACTTAAATTGGCTACACAAATCTTTCAACAAAATAGCACAATTTGCATTTTTCAACACATTAGCATATATATATTACGTAGCAGATAATTGCTGTTATATAATTATAATTATTATTGGTAATGTTATTGTGTTGCAGCAGAACCCACAATTGTATCTTCACCAGAACCAAGAGGTAAGGAACCAATTAGGCATCACTTTGAACTCCGACAGTGTTTTGATAAGAGTGTATGAATACAGTATGTTATTAATAGGATTTAGTATATTTATGATATGAATAAAATATATGCACACTTATATATATACATACATATACATATATATATATATATATATATATATATATATATATATATATATATATATATATATTATATATGATGAAAATTGATTGTAATCACATTAAAGTTGATGTCCAAGCAAAGAGCATAACCTGGTAATGTCCAGCTACTTCAGTTTATTTCAACGATGATTTTAATTTTGGTGTTTTTTTATATTTTGGTGTAGACCATGAGGCCGGCATTACAAGGGATTCTTACTTCGACGCTGCAGAAGAGTTTGGGCAAGGTATAGGCGGGCGGCATGTCCAAACTGGATTTTCTCCAGGATTGAACCGTACAAAACATAATAACCATGACACGTTTATTTACATTTGAGTATGAAAATAAATATACTATATACCAGTTTATTAGCATGATAGCATATAATAGATTAACCATTTTAAATATGTATATTTTATTGTGAGTAGATTTCGAGCAGAGATTCCGTGTTTTGCTGGCAAATGACTGTGACATTTGTGATACATACACTGAATTTGGTTTCAGTACATTCACTCTAACAATACACCAATACTTAATACTGATATACATTTAGTTTACTCTTATACTATATACTAAAAAAAAAAATATTATGTACTAATATTATGTATATATATATATATATATATATATATATATATATATATATATATATATATATATATATATGTATGTTTAACTTGTTTAAAAACCTCTATAGTCCTATAATGCACATTAGAGTGGTTGTAATTGTCTGATTCGTGGCGCAGACAAACGCTGTTATATTTATAGAGTTGCTATTTTATTGCAGAGCCCACAGTGGCTTCAGACCCAGAACCCACACGTTAGCTATAATTTCCAACACCCAGACTCTGGAAAGGAGTGTCTGATTAAAGTATATTATTGTTATATTTTTAGTAGTTTTATGATAGGTATATGTGCATGTATATGTGTATGTGTATGTGTATGTGTATGTGTATGTGTATGTGTATGTGTATGTGTATGTGTATGTGTATGTGTATGTGTATGTGTATGTGTATGTGTATGTGTATGTGTATGTATGATGTATGTGTATGTGTATGTGTATGTGTATTGTATTGTATGTGTATATGTGTATGTGTATGTGTATGTATGTATATGTGTATGTATATGTATATGATGTATATGTATATGTATATGTATATGTATATGTATATGTATATTTTATATGTATATGTATATGTATATGTATATGTATATGTATATGTATATGTATATGTATATGTATATGTATATGTATATGTATATGTATATTTTATATATATATATATATATTTTATTTTATACAGCCAAATGCTGTCATATTATTATTGTTGTTATATTTTGCAGAGCCCACAGAAGCTTCGGAACCAGAACCCCAGGTGAGCTACACGTTAGCTATCAGGTATATATATATATATATATATATATATATATATATATATATATATATATATGTATATATATGTATATATATATTTTATATATTATATATATATATATATATATATATATATATATATATATATATATTATACGATTTAATAACAATTTTTAGAACTGCGTTTTTATCATAATATTTTAAAGGAAATCGCTATTATTCTGTAATGCACCACTGAATGGTTGTAATTGTCAGATTCTGCAACAGAACCCACAGGTGAGATATGAAATATGTTACCCAAAGTTGTGATTCTGGCGGCAATGCATATATAAATGGATATCCATTTCAAATTGTTCACAAACATTTACATTTGACCTTCATTTGACCTTTATAGCCACCATTTTATAAAATGGCGGCTATCAAATCGAATTGCTTACATACTTTTAAAAAGAAATATTTGGAGGGATTGGGAGACGTACACTTTTGTCAAAATGTAGGCTTTTTGTGGTTGCTATTTCAAATATATTTGTTTCTGACCTTGACCGACAATCACATTCGCCATTTCTCAAGATGGTGGCCTTCAATACTAATGTCGCTATATCTTTTAAGATTTACCAGCGAGAGCCGATATATTAAAAAAATGATGTAAGTATGTCGTTAGGGTTTTCAATTTAATGAAACAGTTTGCAGATGTCTTTCACTGACCTTCATATTAGCCATGTTACTCAATAAACACTGTAGGTGTATTATGCGTTTACTGACGTTTGCTAGGATCATAATCGCATGGCGGGGTGTCGACCGACAAGCGCAATGCATTGTGGTATTAGGGCACCATAAATATTTGTGCTTATAGTGCTTACAGTTTTGAAACAAAAATATTAAAGTCACTGACTGAATATCTCAATTCCGGCCAAATACACGTACAAGGCATGGATCAGACACTATATGCCAGCGGAAACAGATTCAATGGAAGTGGAGCGAAGACCTGAGGTTGAAGGACAAGTACGTCCTGGTGTTGGGAGCTCTTCACATTGAGTTTGTGATTGAGACGGTTGAAAGAATGGATGGGTTTGGATGTTCGTACATCATCAGCGAGGCCTGGTTCTTGTTCAAAAGCTGTATCCTAGCCAGTTCCCACCGTTATTTCAAGCGGTCAAAGGTATGTTCGCCAGGTGTTCTTGCTCGTTAGCAGCATCTTTAAACTTGAAGCTTTCGAGGCCCATCAAGCATCAGCCGGTCCGTGTTAGATGGCAAATTGGGATGCTGCAATGAGGAAGTCATCCAAGCAGTTCGCTTTCTGGACTCTCGTGCTGGATCTGGAGATGCTGCAATGACGCTTCGTACGTTCTCTCAGAGAAGATGATTTTGACTTTTACTTGCAGGTATTTGATAAACTATGTGAGTGGCTGTTCATCTTTGACCAGACCCAGGTAGCCAATTTAGGTGAAGGTCATGGTTGAGCTGAAGCAGAAGCACCTTATGTCCTAGAAGAGTTCCGGAAAGGCAAATTTGTTGAGCAGAATAGAAGAACGACATCTTCACTCATCCCCAAAGATCACAGCCACGAACAAACAACACAGCTCTGTAAAAGAGCGTCAGGAGTTAACAACCTTTTCGATATGCCAGATACAATGGTCGAACATGTGATGGCACTAATTGAGAAGTTGCAATCCCTCGCCGCCTTCGAGGACGTTGATATCGGTGCCTCTGCACAACATCTTGGTCATCACGAACAGGGTCACAACCTGCAAATGAGATTCGCCAAGGCGGAATTCTCAGTTAGAAGTGTTCATCGAACAAACCATCTATCTTACCACAACATGGTCCCGATTTGGTCACGCCCTATACTCGAATGGTCATGTCATCTGCAATCACGCTCTGTAATGCATACAAAATATGCAAAGATCTCCATGAAGCCTTCGTTAATGAACGCCTGAGGAAAGGTAGTTTTACCATCACAGAAACCATCAAGAGGTAGCTCTCTAAACGTTCGCAAGACGCACATATGAAGCAAAGAACAGGAACCAAGTCAGTGCACTTTAACAAATTCTCTGTCTTGTGTCCACTGTTTTCATGTCGCTTCAGACCCGGCCAGATTCCGACTTGGAGAAATACTTTAAAAAAAGTTTAAAAACCAAAAAGAAAAACCATAATTGTATGACCAGGGAAAGCTCAGGTCTGGCACAAAGTCTGATGTCTGTACTGTTTGACTATCCCAAACCTCACACCTAATGCCTCCTGGTGACTATGATGGATGGCCCACCTGTGGTTCATATGGTTCGCCCAACCAATGACGCTGAATACCAGCAATATGTTGTGCATCATGTCATGCCTTTCATTATCAAATATCTCTCTCAAGGTCAACATAGCTTTTTGACATCATATGGGATGACGACAACCTCAAAGTCCACGCTCAAATCTAGCGAAGCACCCTTTGTGTGATATAGCAACAGTAGTTTGATGTCCACCATCTTGAAAAATGGCGAATATTTGAAATATTAATGTCATTGATCATTATAAACCAATGACGCTGGACACGCAGAAATTGGTCATTGAGAAAGCGCTGTGTAAACCTAATTTCCTACTGTGTATTCCCAATAGGTATACCATTTGTAAAGTGAATACAGAACAAATTAATACAGCAATATTTCTATATGGCCCTCCGTCAAACTTTGGAAACTTCAATACACTTTTTTCATCACCGTCCCGCCATCTGTCGGCAGTGGCAGAAACTAACGAATTGGGTAGAGACCCGTCTAGCCACGCCGCAGTTTTCACATGATCGATATTGTTTTACATGAGAGTCGTCCAGAAATATGAACAAAATGCCGTTTACATATGGAATAATCGTCATGTCTTTGGGTGCATTGGAAAGTTAACATGTCGCAGTTCACGAATTAGTAAGTATCTAAGCATGTTATATTTTAGTTTGACTAGAAATGTGATTTACAAACGTTTATTTATATTTGTCATGTCGGCTCAAAGCACGGGATAGATCTTGGTCAAAGTTTCCGAACCGCTGGTACATTCTAGAGTAATTCACGCCCTTTTAAATATGATTATTTACATTATCATGGCAATTTTTAGGAAGATGAATTATTATACTGTTCAGATCAAAATCTGTTGAATCTATTGATGATCATGTCGACATGGGAATGATTATCGCCTTGGTGAATTTATACACACAATATATTTGGCTACTACGATAACGCGAGGCTCCCTGTGCCAGCAGCCGCAGGAACCACGTGCTCGTAAGCACACGGTAAACAACCTATGTTATTGTGAAATAAATCTACTGCAGCTTCTTAACTGGTCGGAATTGTTGACTTAAACTCATTGCAATATCAAAACAGAGAATGTATCTTCTATATTCATAGACTTGATATAATCTTACGGATGTAATAATAGTATATCAATGAAAACTTACACAGCCTCTGTCGACGTTACGGTCGAAGCCGGTGAAAGCCATTTGGCTATTTGTTATGGCTCTCTTTGATTTATGAAATAAACTGGTTATCTTCGTATTAGAGGAGAAAAAATACATATATTTACCATCTGTGACACTTCGTCTCCATCCTGATCCATTTCTATTGGTGAAATATTCCGTTTTCCTGGCACAAACAAGATTCTAACACACGGCTACGTTTCAGTCACTCGTCTGGATCAATGCAAAACTTTGTACTCGCTTCAAGAGTTGACCCACAACCCGCGTTTTCCTTGAAAGCGCATGCTCCGCGGAAAAGGTGTATTGGAAGGGTAATGTTAGCCATTGGCCCATTGTTGGTACTTTAAAGCCACTTTCTACCATTTTACAAATTAACAAAACTCTCAAACCTCAACAGTCCCCAACACATTTAGCGATATCAGTATATGGTGAAATTATCGTTACATTGACTTGTCAAATGTATATTGTTGAGGACTTTGGCTCATATAGCGAACATTATAGTGTTATTTGGTTTGGTTTTGAATGGGCGGGTCTGTCTTCATTAATACGAATCAATATTTCGAAAAGTGCCATAAATTATATTAATGTTTGTTTTGCTTTACTGTTTTGCTTGGTAGTATAGCAACCGTTGCACGAGATATATAATTTACAATCACTAAAATATGTCTACGTGGAGTGGAAAGTTCATTTGTTATATCCTTTCACTAAGATAACCTTTGACATGTTAACTATATATTTTGAAGTACATTTATATGAAATCGACGACAAATTGAAAATGTTTTGTGGGCTCTATTCCTATCACCATTCCGGATATATTTTGTTACAGCAACTAGCTAAATTAATTAATAAACTATGATTATTTCATAATTAGCCATTGTGACTTAACGGTCATGCAGACACCTTCTGGCCTGAATATAAGTGTAATTTTCAAGTGCCATGTTGTGTTGCTTGGGCATATGATAAGAAATATATCAAATGTGGGAGAGTAATACCTGTTAGGACTCTTGTTGAAAACAAAGGCTGTGACAAGCATGACACAGATGACCCAGAACAATGTTTAAGATGTGATTGAGTAACACCTTGACATGTTTTTTCTTCTTCGAATAATGCGTGTTATCATAATGTTGTGTTGCCTTAACAACTATCGCATTACTAACAAGCCATAGGTTATGCATCAGGACTGTCTTTAATAGTGTATTAGTACCCTAAGAAACGCGAAAATAATACAATCAATGAAATCCACTCTGATTTGCGCAACACTTAGGGGGTGGGGTACATGTTCGACACGTGATTGACTATAACGTAGCACTATTTTACTACAGCTTTGCAATATTCAGTAAGTAAATAAATGTACATCATTTTGATATGTTACATAAATATATTTATTACATACTAAGGTAATTATAAATCGTGTTGTATGATGTCAACTGCGAAACCGAACTGATTTTTCGATATACTGTCAAATGTTTTGTACCTGACTTCCTAATAAATAAACGTATCAATACGATATTGCCATGCTTATAAGTTCTCATAATTCCTGATTATTTGATACTACACTTAAGTTTGTTGTTATACATTTACTGTGAACATGAGGAATGCGAAATATATGCAACGCCGTCATTATGTGACCATATAGGCCTGAATGTAATGTCATTTTCGGAGTGAGGTACACAGGTATGAGAGGGTTGCCCTTTGGAATATTATTGAGGAAGGTTTGACGTTTAGAAAACGACAGGGCAACGAAAAATAGCACGAGGTGTCCACGTCGACCCCCGTGCGCCCGATGTCGTCATAGAAGCGATTCATGTTTTCTTCTGAGTATGATATTGTTGGTGCATATATTTGCACTATCTTTAGTTTGTAGCGCTTTGTGAGCAAATTCCGTGTTTCCATTAAGAAAAAAAAAACTACTCCAGCTTGACCGTTGTTTGCCTTTGAATGGTATAGTAGGTGGCAGCTTTGTAAGGTAGTGAAACATTACTCTGGTCTTCTCACTTCGGAGATCCCGATAACATCTGATACCAACTTGGTTTCCCTAAGTTTTTCTTCGTGTTCTTGTATCTGTTAGTCTTTTAGTAGAGTTCTGGTGATGTACGTCGCTATCTTTTGTCTATTTACCCTCTTTCGGCGGCTCTTTTTGACCTAGATATATTTTGCCCTCCCTGCACGTATACCTAGTTGACCAGAGCCGCCTCTTTGTTCATGGACTCTTTCGGTGCCGTGGGGACTGGGGCCCGTGGCTTTGTAGTGCTTTGCACGCTGGTGTTGTTGGCCTACCCTTCCACGCTGGCAATTGCGGGTTGGAAGGGGCACGCGAACCCGGTTGTGGTTGTATCAGTGCCGAACCACCGACTTGCAGAATACCGGTCCCTGTAGTCGGTAGTCCGGAACTGTAACCACTCGGCCACAGCGCCAAATAAAATTACACACACACACACACACACACACACACACACAATCAATAATATATATATATATATATATATATATATATATATATATATATATATATATATATATATGGGTATATATATATATACTAATATATAAATTTAATACACACACACACACATATATATATATATATATATATATATATATATATATATATATATATATTGTGTGTGTGTGTGTGTGTTGTTAAAATTGCTTTACAAATATATGTGCACATATATATACGTATTAACTAAGAAATATACGCGAACGATTATTGTATATAGTATAAAAATTAAAAGTATCGTTTTTGTGACAGAAGTCGAAATAATAAATACTTTAAATACAATACTTAAACAAAATAACTAATCATAACAGTGTTTAAAAATGAAACACATTATAATGTCCAATTGCATGTATATATATATATATATTATTGTGTGTGTGTGTGTGTGTGTGTGTGTGTGTGTGTGTGTGTGTGTGTGTGTGTGTGTGTGTGTGTGTGTGTGTGTGTGTGTGTGTGTGTGTGTGTGTGTGTGTGTGTGTGTGGTGTGTGTGTGTGTGTGACGTGTTCTAACGAAATGAGTCGTATGTCAGCGAACTTGATTTCGAGAAAACACCGCATAAACATGTAACGATGAATTTCGACGATTTTGACTTTTTGTCACCAAAGTCTACTTTTGCATCTTTTTTGTCAATTGGCAATGCTTATTTCTCGTTTACATTATTATTTAGTACATTTTATAGCCTTTTTAGACACACTATGTAACATTTCATGCATGAATTTCGTAAAACAGAACCGATAAATCGCACTAGTTCAAGTCGCATTCTTTGGGGTTTCCCTCAACGCATGGCGGACTTATTTGGTACTACAGGAAAGCCCTGGACGCCCTCTTTCGGATTCTTGTAGTAGAAATTCCCACTGACGTTATTGTAAGCCAATAGCAGCATTTAATGCGAGAGGCCTATCTGTGAACAAACGTCACTAGACGCCGCGAGGAGCTGACAGCTGGCCCCTGATTGGCTTAGAGCTGTGCGCGCAGGCGCAGTGCGCTCTCGCTAGCCGTAAACAACGTGGAATTGATCGGGTCGCTGCTACAAAACATTGCTAAATACTCGGATTATGTTGTAATAATTTCAGTAAACAGTTAGCATGATATATCTTTGACAGCGAACATGCCTTGGGGGTTTATTTCGAATGCATCAAATGGAGTAATAGAAGCAAAACGGCCGATTTTGGATCGACAATGTACTCGACTGTGTACTTATGTGACCGCGAACTTCAAATGCGTTTTTCTCCGTTTGAAACTTTCTACCCTAGGCATGTTCAGCGTCCAATAACTTTGGCTGTGTGTGAGATATGTCCATAATTTTTACACCGTTGGAAAGATTAATACACCTTCTTTCCAATGGTGTGACTAACTCAATTTTTTTTGACATACGACTCATTTCGTTAGGACACGTCACATATATATTCTTACGTCTCTCCGTCCATCCCTCCCTTATATATATATCTCCCTCCCTCATTCCCTAGCACAGTAACATTTTGTACATAATTTATACATAATAGAAGATATTCAATGTTGTTACGAAATGCTGTGTTACAGGTCGTAGGAGGATCGAAGGTATCATGCGTACCAATGTGCGGTCATCAATTCCGTCACGACGAAAACGAATTACGTAGTTGGTCGGACTCTAATTTGACAATCCATTGTAATGGCGACGAGTTTGTTGCCGTCAATAAAACATGTTGACCTATCGGTTGAGAATGCATAAATTGACCTGTTATGTTATAACATAATATAGGATACTGTATTCGATTAACTATCACACTAAAACACACACATACACACATACGCACATATGCACATACACACATACACACATACACACATACACACATACACACATACACACTACACACACACACACATATATATATATATATATATACATATATATATAAATATATATATATATATATATATATATATATATATATATATATATGTATACTATGATATACACGACACACACACACACACACACACACACACACACACACACACACACACACACACACACACACACACACACACACACACACACACACACACACAACACAACACACACACACACACACACACACACACAACACACACACACACACACACACACACACACACACAACACACACACACACACACACACACACATAAGACGGACGTAAACATTCGAATCATTCAAAGGAGCGGACGTTTTACAGTGTCAAGGAATATAACTAAATGTTATGCTGGTTCGTTTGTGCTTCGGTGATCAACTTGTTTCATAACAGGCACAAACTAACCAACATAGCATATATATTATATATATATATATATATATATATATATATATTCATTGTTAGTTATATTTATATGAAATATCATACGGCGTTCGGTGTATGTGTGTGTATGTGCATGAGTATGGGTGGCAGTGTGTGTGTGCGGTGTAACTACTGGCTGAGCCCGATGTTCACTCAGATGACGTAAGGTCTCTGGAGCGTGACATCAAAAATGGTCACACTAGGTAGCCATTCCGCCTGAAATTGACATTGCAGAAAAGCCTGACCTATCCGCTATCTTGTTTGAGGTCGTACAACATGAACAATCCAACATGGCCACTCATCCATGACGATTGTCGACCTTAACGCACTATTAGTGGGTCGCTAGGTGGCGTAAGGTGGTACATGTTTATTTTCACTGCTCCTTTCAAATTATACATTTGAAATCCAACATTCTGCATTTCTGTGTTTGACATTGATGCAGCTTAAAGACCAACACTCTACTTTATTTGGATATGCAGGCACTCTTGTAAATTATACCAGTTACGCCGCCGAAATTGTACGTTTATAACATTGTGGGCGATAATACAGCCCGATTAAATTTTTCGCGCCAGTACAGCCACCATACAAAGACAGGGTAAACCTTATAAACTGTTGACTAACAGGCCTTTTCAAGACGTTTTCTTTATACCCAGAATGGCCCTGGGGGTGAAGACCTCTGAACATTTCATTTGCACGGGCACTAAACGTCTTATTACATCGCACAAGCTTGCTGAGCGCGAAGAATTAAACGGTCTGTATTTAGCCTTTTAAATAGATTATTGTATCAACTCGATTATGTCTATGTGATATTTTTCAATGCTTTATTTTATATACATATCATTTTTATTTAACAACTGGTTATATATAATATTGTTTTATATTTGAGAAGTAGGCTGATTTAAGGTCAACACAATTTTATAATCAGTGTGACCTCACATCTATTTATTTAACATTTTATTAAGTTTTAGTGCTGTTGACCCATACAGCGCATTGGGACATTTACACTATTTTATAACATCTGTTTGTTCTCAAGCTCTTACTATTTTATGATACACTAATTTTACAACTTGAGCAGATTTTGTCAAATGTCACCACTGTTCTTATTCAGTGTTTTACTGTTAGGCTGTTCTGCAGCTTCTAGAAGCCATGATTTTACCTTGTGTAGCAAACTGGCGCACTGGTCAGATGCCATCTCAACGCCCTCAAAATATATAAGCACACAAGAATCCTTAACATATCTACATAGTCTGCCATGCCTTAATCTCTGTTTCAACCGAAAATTACTGCCAATCCCCCGTTCCACGCCAACATTTAAATTGGCATTGATCCTGCTGCTAGCTGGTGATGTAAATCTAAATCCTGGACCGGTGGTCAGGCACAACATTCGCCTGGCCACCACTAACATTCGTTCCATTCGTGATAAAACTGCCTCTCTCACTGATCTTATAATTTCAAAAACAATTGATATCCTTGCTGTCACTGAGACCTGGCTCAGACCCCATGACACAGCCTCATGTATTGCCGACATTTCCCCTCCCGGTTACGTCTTCCACCATAAACCACGACTAGTTGGTCGAGGTGGTGGTGTTGGTTTTCTTGTTTCAAAACAGTTTAAAGTAAACCTTCAGCCCAGCCCTAACTATACCACCTTTGAGTCAATGTGTCTCAACATATCAAATTCCTGTTTCCTGTTTCTCTGGTCATTTCATTTGCATTTATCGCCCTCCAGGTCATCCAGCTAATTTCTTTGAACAGTTCCAGGATCTTTTGGAAAATGTTGTAACCATACACTCAGATTGTTATATTGTTGGCGACTTTAATCTTCATTTGGACACACCATCTGCAATAACTACTACATTTAATGACATTCTAGCATCATTTGACACAACACAACATGTAAATTTCCCAACGCACATACATGGCCATTGGCTCGACATAATAATAACTCGCTCCTCTTGCAAAAACATCCAAACACCCACAGTTGTAGATGGCTTGTCTGACCATAATACAGTAATTGCTAATCTTAAAGTTCGTACAGCCCCTGCCGTGTCCAAACATAATGTGTTTTACAGAGCCTTTCACAGTATCAACATTGCAGCATTTATGGCTGATATCACCACGTCCAACCTCGTCACACATCCCAGAGAACATTTATCAGAATTGTACAAACAGTACCATCAAATACTTAAAACATTGCTTGACAAACATGCACCCATTAAAACTAAATCTGTGTCGCAAAAACCGCCAGCTCCCTGGATGACCCCGGAAATAATCAAATCTAAACAACGCCGTCGTTATTTGGAACGTGTGTGGCGCAAATCTCGTTCATCTTTAGACAGATCACGCTACACACGGCAATGTCATCTATGCAACCGAGAAATGTCAAAAGCAAAGTCGCATTATTATGAGAACATGGTATCAACAAACTCTGCTACGCCAAAACAGCTATGGGAATGCATCAATAAAATCTTACACAGGCGGCCTGCTCCTTTTCTACCAACTCATGCATCAATCAAGTCATTGTGTAACTCTTTTTCGAGTCATTTTAAAGACAAAATTAGCGTTATACAATCAACTTTCACAGGTCATACTCCGCACACGGTTCATGCAGACTTTCCACAACTAAATTTTCAACTTGCATCGTTTGAACCAGCTACAACTACTGAAGTGAGAAAAATAATCATGTCATCCCCAAGTAAAACCTGTGACCTTGATCCAATCCCCACCATACTACTGAAAGCATGCCTTGACGTATTAATTAAACCAATAACAGATATCATAAATGCATCTTTATGCTACGGCTTTTTCCCTGACGATGTTAAATGTGCCCATGTTAATCCAGTTCTTAAGAAACCAACTCTGCCTAAAGAAGAATTAAACAGTTACAGACCTATTTCCAACCTAAGTTTCATCTCAAAAATACTTGAAACGGTTGTAGCTAACCGTCTCAGATCTCACATCTACAAAAATGGTCTATCCAATGTGTCGCAGTCTGCAGATAAACAATTTCATTCTACAGAAACTGCTCTTTTAAAAGTACACAATGACATTAACCTCAACATCGACAATGGAAAAGTTACCGCCCTAACCCTGCTTGACCTATCCGCCGCTTTCGACACCATCGACCACAATATTCTCATTACACGTCTATCAACATGGTACGGCATATCTGGCACAGCCCTGAGCTGGTTTACTTCATATCTTACTGACAGACAGCAAGCCATTAAAATAGGTAACTGCTTTTCAGACATGTTGCCCACGTCATATGGTGTCCCACAGGGTTCTGTTTTGGGGACCTTTACTTTTCACTTTATACACAACACCTTTACGCTCTGTTCTCCAAGGTCACAACTTCGATCATCACCTTTATGCCGATGACCCGCAAATCTACATTTCGTTGACTACACCATATGCTTGCCGCTCCTTAAACAAGCTCAGGGATTGTCTCCAAGATGTCTCCCTTTGGATGAAAAATAGTAAACTAAAGTTAAATGCAAACAAGACCGAATTTATCATCATTGGTACCGTAACGCAGCGTGCAAAACTCGACGGCTTTTTCCCGACACATATCCTAAATCAGAGTGTAACACCAGCCCCCTCCGTTTCAAATCTCGGAGTTAACTTTGACGAAAGCTTCAATTTCAAACAGCACATATCAAAAACATGCCGTTGTTGTTTCTACCATATCCGTGATCTTCGTCGTATTCGCAGATTGTTATCACTTTCTGTTGCTAAAACCATCGCGACAGCTCTAGTAAGCAGCAGACTTGACTACTGCAATTCCCTCCTTTACAATACTGCGAACGAGGATATTGCAAGACTTCAACGTGTCCAGAACTGCTTGGCAAGGGTAGTTACGCGTTCTCCTCGTTTTTCTAGCTCGGTGCCGCTTCTAAAATCATTGCACTGGCTCCCTGTGCATTATCGCATTATTTTCAAGATTTGCACAAAATCCTATCAAGCACTCGCATCTAAACAACCAACATATCTAAACTCAATGCTAACTCCAGCAAGGAATTCCAGAGAGCTACGCTCAACCAGTAGTAACCCACTTTACATCCCTCGGTTAAGACGAAAGCTGGGACCCGAGCTTTCTCGGTTGCTGCACCAACTCTGTGGAATTCGCTTCCTGTCAGTGTCAAGTCGGAAGGTAATATAGTTTCCTTCCGCCGACGTCTAAAAACATATCTCTTTAATGCTGCCTATCCTCCTTAGCTTCCTAGAACCTTCGTCCATCCATCAACGACTCACGCACTGTTCTACGTTTACGCAATTGCTTAACCCCTTGGTTTTGTCGCGCCACTGAGTTTGATTTTCGAGGATATTGGCGCATAAGAAGTTATTATTATTATTATTATTATTATTATTATTATTATTATTATTATTATTATTATTATTATTATTATTATTATTATTATTATTATTATTATTATTATTATTATTATTATTATTATTATTATTAACCGTAACTTTCGATCGAAATGAACTAGAAACTGCATTTTTATTACCCCCTCGATGGCTATGAGGATCCCCAATCACAAAAATGCTATTTCATGACCTTTCAAGTCGAACATTTAAGTCGAAGGGGAGGGGAGAGTCAAATAAGGCAATTCAATTATAGAAGTTAGATTGTTAATAGCCTTTCACACTTTATTCCCTGACAAACCTGTCAAAACGAACACCATCTCGACACATGTGGGAAGCATTCAGCCACGCGGCAATTAATTCGCGAAGACTACTACTCGTACACATATATTAGCAACTCTTTATAACCAGTTACTCGGGCATACAACTGAGTGAACTGGAGCAATGTAGAGAGAACAAACTTGCTCAAGTTTTTAAACGGCAGCACAGGAGCTACCTCTGAGCCACAGCGCTTCTACGTCGCATAGTAAACTATTTTGACTAGAAGTCAACAGGAAGAGGACAGGCTTTGGACGCAATACGTCTATGGGAAGCACGTGTGCGCAGGCTTTTCCGTAATGCCACCTGACGGATGGAAATACATGGTGACGCCATTTTGACGCAAACACATAAGGGAGACGCTGGTTTGACCTAAATGCTTAAGGGAATCGGCATCTCAGCGCAAGTAAACACGGTAGAAGCCATTTGGCAGGAATAAAAATAGACGATGACGCAATTACGATAAGGATCGGCCACATAACCGGAAGTAATAAAACACGGGGACACCATCTTGAAGGTAGTATTCGGGAAGATGGCATAACAGGCTCGTCATAGGATAATAGTTCAGCAAACCCTTTTTGGCTGATGTAGTATTTTCTTTGTTGAGTACTCATCTCTAACATGTATATAATGATATCCAGGAATTCTTACCTTTGGACATTAAAAAAAATCATAACAGGGCGCAAAATCAACTTATTGTCATAGCTGTGCAACCAGATAAGACTCAAACATAACTAAGATGTTGTTGTATATGTTTCCAGACATGAGAAAGTAAATGTCACCATCGCTGCTGTGAAATAACCGAAACCAAAGCCAAGATGGCGGCCCAGATGCAAACAAAGATTGCATTCATGTTCCGTAACCACAAAAGATTGTTTCCAAATGCTATCATATGTGGATAATTAATAATTTCGGTAACGTCTTATCTTTCCCAACTTATGTCCTCTTCATATTCATTATATATGGCGTACATGCTACTGTCGCTTGAGCAGATATGCCAACTCTGACATCCGAAATACGGTGTCCATGCCAGGTCAGAGTTGTGGCAGTGCTACATTAAATTTATTTTGGACATTGGTAAAAGTTCAGCCTTAGCAACCCAGTGGAAGGTTAGGAGGTGTCCGGGAAGACGGAAGTTGAACTGAATGCAGTAGATTCATCTTCCTGCAACAACCGTAAGCTCAAGATGGGCTTGGTTCTAAAACACGACGCCAATTTGATTACGATGAGCTCTGGCTACATTTTCGTGGAACGCTTCATTTGTGGCTGGCAGTGAAACTAGCTTTGATGCAAACACCTTACTTTTGATTAGTTTAGAAACCAAATGGTATATGTTATAATTGTAATATGCCAAAACAAGTGTATGGTCTGGTTCACTACTTCTAGCATAGGTGGTCTACCGGTGTTTCATCATACCATGAGGAACACTGACCACATCTAAAAACTATCAGATCTGCAACCTTGCCAACGCCAACGCCAACGCCAACGCCAACGCCAACGCCAACGCCAACGCCAACGCCAACGCCAACGCCAACGCCAACGCCAACGCCAACGCCAACGCCAACGCCAACGCCAACGCCAACGCCAACGCCAACGCCAACGCCAACGCCAACGCCAACGCCAACGCCAACGCCACGCCAACGCCAACGCCAACCCCAACGCCAACGCCAACGCCAACGCCAACGCCAACGCCAACGCCAACGCCAACGCCAACGCCAACGCCAACGCCAACGCCAACGCCAACGCCAACGCCAACGCCAGCGCCAACGCCAACGCCAACGCCAACGCCAACGCCAACGCATGATGCCACAACAACTTGTTACGTGTTGCATGTTACGTGTACGTATTACATGTTACTTGTGACATGTTACTTATTATGTGTTACATATTACTAGTTACATATTATATCTTACATGTTATATATAGGTGAAATAATACAGTTACCAAGTTTGCAACAATTTAAGAAAAACATAACTCGACGTTACTTTCTTCGTATGTATGAACTGTTATCACAATGTTAACAAATTACCGTTACTGTTACTTGGTATTCTACCTTGTAACTCTTATTACAACTACTATGTATGTTAGTTTGAAAAGGGCATAGCGTCTTACAAGTAACATGTCAACAATGTTCTGAGTTCTGAGGACCATGTTCTGAATACACTTTCAAATAAAAAAAACAGCAGCGACTAACCAATCATGGAATTGTATTATATTTCTCATAATATGTTGTATATTACTATGCTGTTGGTGTTGTTGTTGTTAAATCAACTTTCTTTCATTCATTCATTCATTCATTTACCGGGGAGCAAAACCAATAAAATTCCAGGGGCAGCTATATATATATATATATATATATATATATATATATATATATATATATATATATATATATATATATCACCGCCAGCATCGGTGCATAAATGGGCTGTGAACCAGTCAATCGAGTCATCTACGGTGCCAGCTGGTGTGATACATGCCGTCGTTTAGGCAAATTGAAATTGGTCAAGCAATGGATCGATAATTAATTTCAGAAACTGCAGGACCAAGCGCTCGAGTGTCTTCATGACTACAGAAGTCAAGGCAACAGGCCTCTAATCGTTTAAACAATAGGCTGTAGATGTCTTGGGTACAAGAATGATAGTTTACTTTTTCAAGCAATGGGGGATGTTACATTGGGAAGAAGACACATTTAATATGTATGTGAATACACCCGACAGCTGGTCGGCACACTGTTTAAGTAAACATGGTGAGACGTTATCCGGACCGGCAGCATTTCTGCTATTTAGACGTTGAAACATGCGTCTAACACCACATTCGTCAACTGTGAAAGGAGGGAGGGATGAGGAGGGAGTGACAGATGAAGGAGAAGTAGTGTTCAGTTTATCAAACCGGCTATAAAAGTCATTCAATCTGTCAGGAAGATTAGTATCGGTAGCAGTAATGTTCATGAGAGACGGCGTGTAGTTGGTTATGGCCTTCAGACCCTGTCAAATGATCTTAGAGTTGTTGGTGCTGAGGTTTTCCTCAAGCTTGTCACGGTATTTGGCCTTGCCGGTCTTGTCGGCCTTTTCCGCTGCATATCTGGCTTTATTGTATTTGTCTTTGTCATTATCTTTGTACGCATCTTGTTTCGCCTGTAGCTTGTGTTTGATATAAGTATTGAACCACGGTTTGTCGTTGGGGTAGCTTGTTATTGTTTTCGTTGGAATACAGAGGCCCTCGCAGAAGGTGATGTAATCGCTGACTGTCTCTGTGTATTCGTGAATATCGGTTGCGGCCTCTTTGAACACTCCCCATTCAGTGCACTCAAAACAACCGCGAAGTGTCTCCATTGAATTCACTGACAACTGTTTCACAGTTTTCACGGTTGGCTTAACACACTTCAATTGCTGTTTGTGAGTCGGCACTAGGTAAACCATGGCGTGGTCCGAGCGGCCGAGTGGTGCGCGAGGGATGGAACGGTACGCACTCTTGATGGTTGTATAACAATGGCCAAGTGTTCTACCATCCCTAGTTGCACATGTCACCTGCTGTATGAACTTAGGCATTTCTTTCTTCGGATTGGCTTTATTGAAATCACCCGTCACAATAACAAACGAGTCTGGTTGAGCATGTTCAGCCTGCGTGACTATGTCAGACAGTTGAATCACGGCAGCATCTGTACTAGCTTTGGGGGTATATACGAGGCAGTCAGAATTATGCTGGAAAACTCCTTGGGCAAGTAGAAAGGCCGAGAGACAGTTGTGAGAGTTTCTATGTCAACAGAGCACTTTTGTTTTACAAATTCTTGACATCGGTAGCCCAGCGATCATTTACTAGGATGCAAACATCCCCCTCCGCGAGCCTTCCCAGTTTCGTCGCGAGACCGGTCACTTCTGTAGCTGTTTAATCCCGGGGGCTGCACGGCTGAATCAGGAATGGTGGCGTCCAGCCATGTCTCTGTGAAGCAAAATATAGAGCAATCTTTGTAATCTCTTTTAGTTTGTAGATTGCACAGACACTCACCGGTCTTGTTGCGTAAAGAGCTAACATTCGACAGGAACATAGACGGTAGTGGGGGTCGCAAATTTTGACGGCTGAGCCCTGTTGCTCGTCTACCCCGTTTACGCACGCGCTGACCACGGGCGTTGGCCGGCTGGTCTGTGACCCAGTTTTGACTGGGTAAAGCAATGTCATTAAAATGATAGTTTGGTTGCATGTCAACCTCACTCAGGGTATCCCTGAACTGCAACATAACGTCCCGATCGTATTGGTGCACGCATAGTGTCCTTCCGACCAGAAATACCGTCACAACACACACTAAAAACACGACACGTCGTCATCTCGACAATTACCCATTTGTCTGTTGCGTCGGAATGTACGCATAGGAATATTATATGTTGAATTTACTCATCAGCGTTTCTCTTCATGTTTCATTGAAGATTGATAATAACAACTGTATGACTTCAATTAAAGACTAAACATTATGACAGTTTTGATGTTGTCTCATAAGTGCAACATTCGGCTGCGTCAGGTAGGCCTCTTAAATACAAACGTAAACACCAGCCCATTGCGGGGACGTGCGGCGTCCAATATGTTCTATTTTATAATGATAAATAGCATTGCCCATTTCGAGAACTAATACTTACATTCAAAAGAACACATGTTTATCACGTGAACGAGCTATAATGATTTGTGCTATGTTTCAGTTATAATAGATAGTCACCGGGCGCGCCACTGGCTGTATCCACTTAACTTTTCGACCGTTATTTGGCGTAAGTGCAGCCTCTTTCTGTCCATTATTTTGCTCTCATTGCGTGCGTATCACGTGATGACGCTGACACAAAACAGTTGACCATTCGTATGCCGAAGAAGTCAATATATAATAGAATGCTTTGTCGTGTCCTCTGAATAGGTAATATGTTAATTTCACACCAGATGTACATTGAAATGTGGGGTTTGGTGTACCCTGCTTTCAATATGCAGAATGCGGAAGCTACGCGTAATATAACATGGTTGAAACGTGTCGCGAATTATACGCCAATACTGGTCAAGTCGGAAACAGCTATTGATATCCGTTTATTTACGTTAAGCTGAAATGCAAAATTAAAACATACGCATAAGCGTATGACTGGTTAAATTACTTTGTAACGTATTACTTTTAGAGCTTGATAATTTAATCAGGAATTGTAACATTTAATTTATAATTGAAATACACGGTGTTATTTCCAACCACGTGCGCTTGCGTCTTGATAAATTATTTACTCTCTGCCTGTGTGCGTGTGCGTGTGCGTGTGCGGGTGCGCGTGCGCGTGCGAGTGCGCGTGTGCGTGTGCGTGTGCGTGTGAGTGTGAGTGTGAGTGTGAGTGTGAGTGTGAGTGTGAGTGTGAGTGTGAGTGTGAGTGTGAGGGTGAGTGTGTGTATGTTTTGGTGTGATATTTAATAAAGTATTCTATATTATCTTATAACATAACACTTCAATGTATGCAATCTCGACCGACAGGTCAACATCTTTTATTGACGGCAACAAACTCGTCGCCATTACAATGGATTGTCAAATCAGATTCCGACCAACTACATATTTCGTTTTCGCCGTGACGGAATTGAAGACCGCGAAGTGGTACTCACGATACCATCCACCCTCCTACGACCTGTAACACAGCATTTCGTAACAACATTGAACACCTGCTATTATGTACACATTAAGCACAACGTGTGAGGAATGGAAAGAAAAGATGACAGTAACTTTGGCCAAACTCACCCCGGCGCAACAGGTGGAAAACAACAATATCTATATCAGTTACAGTGCTAGGGAATGAGGGTGGGAGGGAGAAATGGGTACGGGGGGAAATGGGGGAGGGATGGACGGATGAGACTACGATATATATATATATATATATATATATATATATATATATATATATATATATATATGTAATATATATATATATATATATATATATATATATATATATATATATATATATAATATATTCTTACCATACATCTCCCCCATTTCCCTCATCATTTTCCTATATATATATATATATATATATATATATATATATATATATATATATATGGACAATTGAATTATTATATGCTTTCCTTTTGATACATTGACTTTGTTTTACAAGTTTTCGTTGTGACGTTAGTTATTTTGCTGAAGTTATTGTATTAAAATATTTATTACTTTAACTTCTGTTCCTAAAGATTAATAGTTTTAAATGTTTAATGACCATATTTTAATTATATTCGTACGCGTTCAGTTCTTTGTTAAAAAGGTATGTTTATGGATATGAGCACAGCTGTTTGTAAACCTGCTGCAGTTGTTGTCCACATTAAACAGTC
>JAODUO010000124.1:160000-172500 GCA_025642075.2 Ridgeia piscesae
ATTATACAAATTTGCTTTAACAACGTAAAGATAGCAATGCAACGATAAACAAATGAATTTATTGATCCGAGTCAATATATATATATATATATATATATATATATATATATATATATATATATATCGTATTACTCACAAAAGTATTAATAGTTAACAAAATAAATGTATGAAACAAACTGCTAGAGTGAAACTGGTCAGCAAGGTCGACGTAAACCTAAACATGTATGTCACTATATTTTTACGGAAAATACGACAGGCATTTGATTATATATCACAAATGTCACAGCCATTTTCCAGGAAAACATTGCATCTATGTTCGTAATTGACACACAATAAAATCAAGATATTTAATATGGTTAACCAATTGTCTAATGTCGTTCTAATCAACTGGTATTTTATGTATTTCTGTCGACAGGAAATAAAAAGATGCGTAATCAGTACTGTTCAATCCTGGGGCGCATATCTTGGCCATGCTCACCGCCTAAGCTTAGGCCAGTTCCACAAAACTGCTCAGCAGGGTCGTCGTATACTCAACAATCATAACTAATGTTTCAAGGTATTTTAGGCAACTACATTTCATCGTCGTAGAAATAAACCAAAGTAACTGCAAATTACTAAGCTTGGACGAATCATCTTGGAAAGTGGGGATACTTCTTATAGTTGTTATGTTACGGAGTCTTTTTTCATAAATAAACGTTGTCCAATACAGACACTATGATGACTAATTGGACTGCAGGCAATTTTCGTCACACATAATTCATTATTTATATGTCGAAATGGCTACTGTGAATGTCATTGAGACATGAGTCACGCAACACTTTTTCCACAATGTAGAGGTACACTACCAAATTAAAATCTAACGAATCGTTATATATATATATATATATATATATATATATATATATATATATGTATATACATATATATATTGATATATTAATATACGTATATATATTGATATATGTGTACAAACATTTATGTATATATATATATATATTTATATATATATAAATAATATATATATATATATATATAATATATATATATATATATATAACATAAAAATAGTAAAAATATAACAATAATATACTTTTAATTAGACACTCCTTTCCAGAGTCTGACTGTTTTCAAAATAATAGCTAAAGTGTAGCTCACCTGCTGATTCTGTTTCCGAAGTAACTGTGTCCTCTGCAAAATAATACAACATTAATAAAACACAATTGTCTACGCCATCAATAAGACAATTACAACAAATCTGATGTTCGACATAGGACTATAGTATTTATTTTAACAACTTGGCATTACAGGCAGTTTTCATCAGTTACAAAACTCAATGTTTATATGTCGAAATGGCTACTGTATTGGGTTTAACTAAATTCAATATAGCGGTGTTATTTCATATATTTATTTTAATATTAATACTTTTGTGTATATATAATATTAGTCACAAAAGTATTAATATTAAAATAAATATATGAAACAACACCGCTAGATTGAATTTAGTTAAACCCAATACAGTGTATATTAGTTTATATTTTCATTGCCTGCTAAATAATTAATTTCTGCTCGAAATGGACATACAATAACATTTTTTTATTTAATATGGTTAATCAGTTATATCAAATGTCGTTCTAATCAATTGGTATATTATATGTTTCCTTTCGAAAGCAAATGAAAATATACGTATTCATGGAAGTGTTGCTAAGTATTGTCCAATCCTGGAGAAAATAAAGAGCACTTATCTATGCCATGTCCACCACCTATAAGACTCCGTTTTAATGTCGGCCTAATCGTGTATTTCAAATCAAAACTAAGGGTTCACGGTATTTTAGGCAACTATATTTCATCATCGTAGAAATCCACAACCTGAAGTACGTGGGAATCAGTAGGCCATGCTCTTCGTTTGGACGAATATAATCATAAAAAACAAAAACATAAAACATTATAGATTTTAATCTGACACTCATACTCAGATTCTGAGTGTGTTCGAATTAATATATAACTTGTAGCTCACCTCCGAGTTTTGGTGCCAATGTATCTATGGGCTCTGCTGCAAAATAATCAGAATAATTGTAATACAACTGCATTCGTAGGTGTCGTCAATCTGACAATTACAACATTAATAAAACACATTTGTATATATTATATATAATAACATATATATATATATTATATATATAATATATATTATATAAAATAATATATATATATATATACATATATATATATATATATATATATATATATATATATATATATAATATATGTATATATATATATATATCGTCAACAGTAGCTAAACAATTAATAAGCCAAATAAATCGAGGATATCAACATCAACACGAGCCTTGATGACGAAACGACGACAAATTGCGGGAAACGGCGACAATAAACAACGAAAAGAGTACCCAGAAATATGCAAGACCATCAAAAAGAAGGAAATACAACCATGATATAATACGAGAAACGATCATGGCATCATAGATTCTGAAGAAAGTATGAAAAACGCAGCTGCTAGGCCAAGACAGACCAATCACACTCCTGGACAAGCAGCGTGAAGAAATTCGTACACCGAGCTATATGACAGTGAACAGAATACCATAATCCATAGTGACCCAACAAAGGTATCATGGGATGTGGAAGCAGCACTACCATATATTAAGAATGGGACAGTAACAGGCAACGACCATATCAACATCGAAACATTGAAAGCAGGAAAGTATACCATCTCGAAGACACTTACTAAGCTGTGCACTAAATGCTTATCAGAAAGATGCATACCCACAGCGTTGACGAACGCTAAGGTGATGGTAATTATAAATAAGGGAAATAAGAAAGACCTCAAGAATTAAAGGCCGATATGTCTTCTATCAAACATATATATATTACTCACGATAGTACTAACGAAAAGGCTAGAGAAAACACTCGACGAAAACCAGCCACGAGAGAAAGCTGGATTCAAAAGCGGATACTCAGCGACAGACCACATCCACGTCGTAAACCAACTGAAGGAGAAGTGCAGATAGTATAATATCCCATTCTACGACTACGAGAAAGCCTTCGACTCAGTGCAAACTCAAGCAGTACTGGTCGCTTCTAGAACAGGGGATGGAAAATGTGTTCATCGAAATCCTGAAGGAAATCTACAACAACAGCTGGATGACAGTCCGCCTACACAAAGAAAGCAACAAGACCAACATATGTAGAAGAGTACGACAGGGAAATACCATATCGCCCAAGTTGTTCACGGCAGCACGAAGATGATGATGGAAACCGACACACCAATATATGTCAACAACGCTCAGATCGAGAACGTTGAAAGCTACATCTACGTGGGACAGAGATACCGCACCAAAGACAAACACCAAGACAACGATATTCAAAGAAGAATCGCTGCCGGGTGGAAAACATTCGCAAGCACCGCGACATCTTCAAGGGTAACATTGGAACGTTTTTGAAAGACAAATCTACAACTCACACTTACTTCCAGCAATGGCGTACGACGCGAAACACGGGCACTCACCACTCAGGCAAAGAACAAACTATCAGCCACACAAACAAAGATGGATGTTAAACATACCGGAACAGAAAAACAAATATCTGGGTAAGAGAAAACACCAAGGTCACAGACGAGATTGAACAAGTCAGAAGACGGAAGTGGTCCTGGGCAGGACGCATCAGCAGGATACGAGATAACCGTTGGACACTGCGTATCACCACCTGGAAACCCTGCGAAAGAAAAGACCTAGAGGAAGTTCGGCGAGAAGATGGAGAGATGAATTAGACGACTATTGAAAGGGTACCATCTGGCAGAGTATAGCGCAAGATAGGCAGATGTGCAAGCAGCATGCTGAGACCTTCGCCCAATAACGGGACCCAATGCTGTTAATTATAAATAATTATATATATATATATATATATATATATATATATATATATATATATATATATATATATATATATAATATACTTGTCATAAAAATACTAAACATATTACAATAATATACTTTAATCAGACACTCCTATCCATAGACTGACTGTGTTCAGAATTATAGCTAACGTGTAGCTCACCTGCGGGTTTTGGTTCGGAAGCAAATGTGTGCTCTGCAAAATAATACAACAATACTAAAACACATTTGTCTACGCCATGAATCTGAACATTAGAACCACTCCGATGTGTATTATAGGACTATAGAGATTTGTTTGAACAAGTTATGATAACAATGGAATTCTAAAATAAAGTGACCAATATAAATCGTAATCGTTATAATAAAACTAATAGTAAAACAAATGTTTGTCAGCATTAGGTAACACCACCGTTAGACTTTACGCCATAATACGTATTTCCAGTGAAAAATTCCTTTTCAAACCGACACTGCTCAGTGGGCATATGTTGTTGACACATGCACCAACACAGCTTTTTATTTTGTGTCCAATTTCATGAAAACATTCTGCTTGGTCCACGTTCTGCTAACTGCTTTAGTCAAATGAAATGAGGTGGGGGTCACATTTCTATGGTATAGTATGTTGACCCGTGGCTTATAATAGTAAATGTTATAAAAATATTTGCTACAATTTATATAGTGATGTGACCATACATGATTCATAGAAGCATCACAGTAAATATTAATTTGATCATTACCGAATAAATGTTTTACAGCGGGGGGTCATATTTATATGGTATAGTATATTGACCCGTGGCTCATCATAGTAAATGTTATAAAAATATTTGCTAAAATGTATCATAGTGATGTGACCATACATGATTCATAGAAGCATCACAGTAAATATTAATTTGATAATTACCATATAAATGTTTTACAGCGGGGGTCACATTTCTATGGTATAATATATTGACCCGTGGCTTGTTATAAATAGAAAACTGTCAACCTTTGTCAGTTTAGATGGTTATGGGCTTATAGTTTTTTCATAAAACTGCAAGCCCGTAACTATCCAAATTGGCTAAGTTACGGTTTTCTATGTACAACGTATAATAAGCCACGTGTCAAATACTATACCATAGAAATGTGACCCCAACAGCCATCAAAAATACACTTTTTGCTATTACCATGGAAGACATTTCTCTATGATGTTTGTATAATAAAACAACAAGCCCGTAACTATCCAAATTGGCAACGTTTTATAGTTTTCTTTGTATATCAAGCCTCGGGCCAATATATTATACCAATAGATATATGACCCCCACCATAACAGCCACCCAAAACAAACGTAGCTATTACCAATTATACATTTCTCGGTGATATTTGTATAATAAATCTACAAGCCCGTAGCTATCCAAATTGGCAACGTTTTTACAGTTTTCTATATATATCAAGCCTCGGGTCAATATACTTATACCATATAAATATAACCCCCCTAAAAAAAATATTAAAAATAATTTTTTTTTAAAAAATAAAAAATATAAATTTAATTTAAATGCAAAAAAATATAAAATACCTAAAATGAACCCAACCCCCAAAAAAACATTTAAAGGGGAAAATTTAATTTTCAAGTTAAACAATTGGTTTTTTCGAATTTTTCGGGTTTTAAAAATTTTAAAATTGGTATATCATATATTTCTTTTCGTAAGCAAAGGCTCTCCAGTCAGCATCTGTCAACACTGGAACAGTAGGAGAAAGACTGGTACATGTAATATTTAATCCTGGAAAGTTATCAGAGTAATGCCAAAGAAAACCAAATTAGCCCGTGAAACATTGTATGTTATCCATAACACAATGCTAGACATATCCGACACAAGTAGATACCTTGGCGTCTCAATCACTGACAACCTAACATGGTCAAGACATACAGCAATGACGGCTTGGATTCCTGCGACGAAACATCAATGACTGCTCAACGAAAGTCAAGGTCATTTCCTACAAAACCATGATACGTCCAATTATGAAACATGTTTCTGCTGCGTGAGACCCCCATCTTCAGAAAGACATCAGCCGACTAGAGAGAGTACAGCGTCGAGAAGCCAGTTTCTGTGCGGCGACTACAAAAACGGAACACCAGGATGTGTTGAAGACATGCTAAAGGTGCTACACCGGGAAAGCCTAGAAACGAGGAGGAAGAACAACCGCCTAAGTCTCTTTCTAAAAATCTACACCGGTCAAGTTGACATCATCATAGACCAGTACCTCCAACGGAGTGACCCTAAAACTCGAGGAGCCCAGCGATTTCGACTTGCAAGGGCAGACCACATCGTCCTTTACCATTCATTTATTCCTGCAACAATTAGACAATGGAATACGCTCCCTACGAACATACCAGCAACCACATGCCCGAGATGCTTTCAGGGCTGGCCTTCGTGCCTTAACATCTGCTTTACTTTAATTGTTTCACAAGACTTTGTTCATCGTAATAATACATTTGATATATCACCAGAGGTCCATATAATAACTATATTAACGTTTAATTTTATTTTTATATAAACTGTTTTAAGAGAGCATACACCACCCCACCAAGGGCATACGCTTTGATTGGAATTATAACACCTAGAAAGGGCCGAGACATTAGATAGGCAACACATTTTCAGTTACACAAAATTTGAATGGACTTCAAATAGCGTAGAGTTACCCTTCCAAATTATCTCTTTTCAACTGTACAGCTAATGTGAAGCTCACTTCCGGGTTCTGGTGCTGAATCATCTATGCGCACTTCTCTCGACAACTGCATTTATGTGTGTCATTAAACTGACAATTATAACTATTCTGAATTGCACTACATGACTGTACAGATAAAAATAGCAAAGCAGTTATAAAAATAAATTGAACACAATCTTTATATAATATATCACATATAACATAATATTATATATATATATATATATATATATATATATATATATATATATATATATATATATATTATATTTATATACAATAATATACCTTAATCAGACACTATACCAGAGTCTAAGTTTGTTCAAATTTAGAGATAACGTGCAGCTCACCTCCAGGTTCTGGTGACGAATCATCTATGGATGCTGCTGCAAAAATAATCAGATAATAATAATAATACAACTGCATTTGGTGTGTCATTATTCTAACAATTACACCTATTCAGAGTTGCACTACAGGACTATATTGTTCCATTTAAAAACATATTAATACCAATGCAATCATTAAAATAAATTATAATAAATCAATCGTATACTATATAACATATATGTATATATATATATATATATATATATATATATATATATATATATATATATATATATATATATATATATATATATACATAGATATAACGATTCGAAAAGGGATATTGATGTAGTGTACCTCTCCATTGTGTGAAATCTATACATATTTTGAATCATATATATATATATATATATATATATATATATATATATAATATTTATTATATATATATATATATATATATATATATATATATTATATACATTTAAATAAACTAATAATCAAATAAATATATGAAGTAACACTAGAGTGAATTTAGTTAAACGAAATACAGAGTATATTACTCTATATTATCCAAAAAGAGAAGAGGCATTTGAATATATTATCATACATGTCACAGTCACTTGCCAGCCAAATAACGAATCTCTGCTCGAACTGGACATACAATAAAATCTAGATATTTAATATGATTAATAAATTGTATCTAATGTCGTTGTAAACTATTGTAATATCATATATTTATTTTCGTAAGCAAATGAAAATATACATAATCATGGCAGCGTTGCTAAGGTATGTTTTATCCTGGAGAAAATCCAGGGCGCGTACCTTGGCCATGTCCACCGCCTACGCCTTTGGCCAATTACACTAAACTACTCAGCAGGGTCTTCGTAAGACTCCATTTTAATGTCGGCCTTATCGTGTACTCTAAAATCGAAACTAAGGATTCAAGGTATTTTAGGCAACAATATTTTATCATCATAGAAATAAACCGAAGTAACTAGAAATCACTAGGCCATGTTTTTCGCTTGGACATATAAACCCTGCGCATCATCTTGGAAAGAGGGGATGCAGAATTCGTCTTCTAGTTGTTCAGTTACGAATGTTCATAAATAAGCGTTATCGAATACAGTCACCATGATGAATATTAATTATGTATATATTTTACACAATGTAGAGGTACACTACCAAATTATAACAAATATTATATATATATATATATATATATATATATATATATATATATATATATATATGTATATATATATATATAATGATTCACCCCTTTTTTAATATTTATTTGTCTTAGTATATATATATATATATATATATATATATATATATATATATATATATATATATATATATATATATATATATATATATATATATATATATATACTAAGACATCACAATAACATCCTTTAATCAGATATTCCTACCAGAGCCAAGTGTGTTCTTATTTACAGCTAACGTGCAGCTCACCTCCAGTTTCTGGTGTCGAGGCATCTATGGGTCCTGTTGCAAAAATAATCCGAGTAATAATAATAATAATAATAATAATAATAATACTGCATATGTGTGTTTTTTCATGAATCTGAATTGGTGTCTGAGAAGGAGAGGGGTCCCAAAGAAGCTACTGAGGCTAGTAGAAGCAACAAACCATGGAGCATCAACAGCAGTGAGAACCATTCATGGCAGAACTGTCGAGTTTCCCCATCAAAGTTGGCCTACACCAGAGATCAGAGCTAGGTCATTCCTGTTTATCTTAGTACTATATGTCATCAGCGAAATGTTCTGATGCGGATTGCCATGTGAACTGCCGTTTGTTGACGATCTGGCAGTAGTAACAGATGCAGAGGAGGAGATGCAGAGGAGATGGCTTGGTTGGCAGATTGGGATGGAGAGCAAGGGATTAAAAGTCAACATCGGGAAAACGGAAGTGATGGTCAGTAATAGGAGATGAACAAAAGCAAACATCAACAACATCCAAGGCACGAACCTCAGACATGTGAATAAATTCAAATATGTAGGTGTCACCACCGGTGAAGAAGGAGGATGAGAGGAAGCAGTAAAAGCAAGAGTTAGTGCAGCGTGGGGCAACTGGAGAGACATATCCGGAGTTACCAGTGACGAGAAAATGCCAAGGAAACTAACGATCAAGCTGTACACGACTGTCATAAGACCCGTAGTTTTGTATGGAGCAGAATGTTGGACAGATGGAAAGAAGTAGGAACAGGTACTCGAGAAAACAGATATGAAGATGTTGAGAAGAATTAAAGGTGTAACACTGACAGACAAAGAAAAGAGTGTGGACATCAGTAACGAGCTAGTTAGTGAAAAGCATACAAGAGAAAGTTAGCGAAATGAGACTGTGTTAGTATGGACAGATGCACAGAATGTAAGAAAACAATGAAGTGGGAGCATTTATTGACATGATAGCGCCAGGAAAGTGTCCGAAGTGATATGCAGGCATTGCGGATCACCCCAGAGGATGCCCAGGACACCTAGAGCTAAAAGGCGAAGAAGAAGAAGATAAATATGACAATTACAACTATTCAGAGTTGCACCACAGGACTATACTGATTTCTTTTAAAACCATCACAATTACAATGCAGTTATAAAAATAAACTGATAACCATCAATCATATAATATATAACATATATCATATATATAATATTTTTAACATAAGTATTAATAGTAAAATAAATATATGAAATAACACTACTCGGTTGAATTTAGTTAAACCCAACACAGAGTATATAACCATATCTTTTTAGAAAAGGGAACAGACATTTGAATATATTATCATACATGTCACATTCACTTGCCAACTAAATAATGAATCAATTCTCGAAAGGGATACAATATAATCTAGATATTAAAAATTAATCAATTGTATCTAACGTCGTTCTAGTCAACTGGTATATCATATATTTCTTTTCGTAAGCAAACTAAAATATACATAATCATGGCAGAGTTGCTAAGTTCTGCTTTATCATGGAAAAATCCAGGGTGCATATCTTGGCCATGCCCACCGCCTATAACTTTGGCCAACTCCAATAAACTTCTCAGCAGGGTCTTATTTGCACTCCCTTTTAATGTCGGCCTCATCGTGTACTCCAAAATTAAAATTAAGAGATCAAGGTATTTTAGGCAACTACATTTAATAATCGTAGAAATAAATCAAAACAAACTGGAAATCACTAGACCATTCTCGTCGGTTGAACATCAAACCCATGATACTCTAAGATGGGCATCATCTTGGAAAGAGGGGATCCAGAATTCGTCTTCTAGTTGTCAAGTTCCGGAGTTTTATTTTCATAAATAGACTTTGTCCTACACCGACACCATTGTGACTATTAATGGGATTGCAGGCAGTTTTCATCACATACATAACTTATTGCTTATTGCTTATGTCGAAATGTCTATTCTGAACGTTATTAAGACACGTGTCAGGTAACACTATTCAGTGATTCGAAATATGTATACATTTTACACAATTTAGAGGTACACTACCAAATTATCCATATTCGAACCGTATATATATATGCATATATTATATAATATATATATATATATATATATATATATATATATATATATATATATATATATATATATTATATTATATATATATATTATATTATTTTCGTTATCATTCAATTGGTATATCATATATTTCTTTTTATAAGCACATGGAAATATACATAATCATGGTAGTGTTGCTGTTATGTTTTATCCTGGAGAAAATAGAGAGCGCGTAACTTGGCCATTCCCACTACCTATGCCTAGGCTAATTCCACTATACTGCTCACCTGCGTCGACGTAACATTCCGTTTTAATGTTACCCGCAAATTTATTTTATAGATTTCACACAATTTAGAGTTACACCATGAAAATATCCCTATTCTAATCGTTGTATATGTGTATATATTAATATGATATATATATATATATATATATATATATATATATATATATATATATATAAATATTAATATATACTATATATATATATATATATATATATATATATATATATATATCATACATACATACATGTATATATATATATATATATATATATATATATATATATATATATATATATAATATATATGCATATATATAATGTATATCTACCAAACATATATTAAAACACAATAATAACATACTTTAATTAGACACTCATACCAGATTCAAGTGTGTTCATATTTACAGCTAAGGTGCAGCTCACCTGCAGTTTCTGGTTCCGAGGCATCTAAGGGTCCTGCAGCAAAATATTCAGAATAATAATAATACTACTGCATTTTCCTTTGTTATGAATTTGCAAATTACAACAATTCAGAGTTGCACTAAAGGACTATACTGATTTCCTTTAAAACAGCCAAAACATGTTAATGCAGTTATAAAAATAAATAGATAACAATCAGTCGTATAATATATAACATATATCTTTCATTAATAACAAAAATAGCTTTAACATCATTACTAATAGCAAAATAAATAAACGAAATATCACTGCTAGTGTGAATTTAGTTAAACCCAATTCAGAGTATATTACTTTATATTTTTCAGAAAAATAGAGCAGATGTTTGAATTTATTATCATACATGTAACAATCACTTGCCACCTAAATAACAAATCTCTGCTCGAAATGGACATACAATGACATTTAGACATTTAATTTGATTAATAAATTGTATCTAATGTTGTTCTAATCAATTGGTATATCGTATATTTTTTTCGTAAGCAAATGAAAATATACATAATCATGCCAGTCTTGCCAAGTTCCGTTTCATCCTGGGAAGAATCCAGGGCGCTTATATTAGGCATGCCCATCGCCTATGCCTTGGCAAATTCCGGGAAACTACTCAGTTTTCTATTTTTTTCATGATTAAATAATTGTTCCTGTACAGACACCTTGATTATTTTTAATGGAAGTGCAGGCAGGTTTCATCACATAGAAAACTTGGTGCTTATATGTCGAAATTTCTACTGTGAACGTAATTGAGACATGAGTCAGGCAACGCTTTTCAGTGATTCAAAATATGTATAGATTCCACGCAATGTAGAGGTATACTACAAAAATATCCCTAATCGAATCGTTATATCTATGCATATATCAAACAAATATAAATATATATATATATATATATATATATATATATATATATATATCAAACAAATACTAAAACAAACAAAAATATACTTTAATCACACTCCTACCAGAGTCAAGTGTGTTCATATTTACTGCTAACGTGCAGCTCACCTCCAGTTTCTGGTCCCGAAGCATCTATGGATCCTGCTGCATTTGTCAATGTCATGAATTTGACAATTACAACTATTCAGAGTTGCACTACAGGACTATACTAATTTCCTTTAAAACCGTAAACATACCAATGTTGTTATAAAAATAAATTGATTACAATCAATCGTATAATATATAGCATATAACTTTTATATATATGATATTTTTAACATCATTACTAATACCAAATAAATACAAGAAATATCACTGCTAGAGTGAAATTAGTTAATCCCATTACAGAGTATATTAATAT
>JAODUO010000124.1:177500-207500 GCA_025642075.2 Ridgeia piscesae
TGTCTTTGTCATTAATTTGACAATTACAACTATTAAGAGTTGCATTACAGGAGTATACTGATTTCATTAAACCCGTACAAATACCAATGCAGTTTAAAAATAAATTGATCACAATCAATCGTATAATATATTACATACATCTTATATATATATATATATATATATAAAAATATATATATATATATATATCATATTTGCAACATCACTACTAATAGCAAAATAAAGATACGAAATATCACTGCTAGAGTGAATTTATTTAAACCCAATACAGAGTACATGACTATGTATTTTCAGAAAAGAGAACAGACGTTTGAATTTATTATCATTCATGATACAGTCACTTGCCAGCTAAATAAGGAATCTCTGCTCGAAATGGACATACAAAAAAAAGCTAGATATTTAATAAAATTTAACAGTGGTACCTAATGTCGTTCTAGTCAATTGATATATCATATAATTTCATTTCGTAAGCAAATAAAAATATACATAATCATGGCAGTGTTGCTAAGTTCTGTTTTATCCTGGAGAAAATCCTGAGCGCGTAACTTGGCCATGCCCAGCGCCTATGCATTGGCTAATTCCACTATACCGCCTCCAGGGTCGACGTAACACTCCATTTTAATGTCACCCTCATTGTGTACTCCAAAATCAAAACTAAGGTATCAACGTAGTTTAGGCAACTACATTTAATCATCGTAGAAATAAACCGAAATAACTGGAAATCACTAGGCCATTATCTTTCGTTTGGACATAAAAACCTTATAGCATGATGCTCTAAGATGCGCATCATCTTGGAAATAGGGGATACAGAATTCGTCTTCTAATTGTTAAGTTACGGAGTATTTTTCTTCATAAATAGACTTTATCCTATACAGACACCATGACGACTGTTAATAGAATTGCAGGCAGTTTTCATCATGTAAAAAACGTATTGCTTATATCTGGAAAAGTCTACTTGAAAGTTATTGAGACATGAGTCAGGCAACACTTTTTGCGCTTTCTAGATATGTATACATTTCACACAATGCAGAGATACACTACCAACTTATCCCTCTTTGAATCGTTATATACATATATATATTAATATATATATATAATATATATATATATATATATATATATATATATATATATATATCAAAAATCAAAAATAATAATAACATTATTTAATCAGACACTCCTACCAGAGTCAAGTTTGTTCATATTTACAGCTAACGTGCCGCTCACCTTCGGTTCCTGGTGCCGAAGCGTCTATATGTCCTGCTGCAAAAATAGTCAGAATAATAATAATAACACTGCATTTGGCAGTGTCACGAATTTGACAATTACAACTAGTCAGTGTTGCAATACAGGAATATACTGATTTCCTTTAAAACCGTTAAAATACCTATGCAGTTATAAAAATAAATCGATCACAATAAATCGTATAATATATAACATATCATAAGATGTTTAACGTAACTACTAATAGCATAATAAATATACGAAATAACACTGCTAGAGTAATTTGTTTTGGTCAAACCCAACACACAGTAAATTACTATATATTTTCAGAAAGGAGAACATACATTTGAATTTATTATCACACATGTCGACGTCACTTGCTAGCTAAATAAAGAATCTCTGCTCGAAACGGATATACAATAAAATCGAGTTAGTTAATATGATTAATTAGTTGTATCTAATATCGTTCTTGTCAATTGGTATATTGTATATTTCTTTTCGTAAGCAAATGAAAATATAACATAATCATGGCAGCGTTGCTAAGTTCTTTTTTCCCCTGAAGAAAATCCAGGGCGCGTACCTTGGCCATGTCTACTGCCTGAGCCTTGGATAAATCAAATATGCTGTTCGACGTAAAACTCCGTTTTAATGTCGCCCTCATCGTGTACCCCAAAATCAAAACTAAGGGATCAGGGTATTTTAGGCAACTACATTTCATCATTGTAGAAATAAACCCAAATAACTAAAATCACTAGGCCATACTCTTCGCTTGGCCATATAAACCCTGCGCATCATCTTGGAAAGAGAGGATGCAAAATTCTTCTTCTAGTTGTTCAGTTACGATGTCTTTTTTCGTAAATAAGCGTTATCGAATGCAGTCACTATGATGACTATTAATGGGATTACAGGCATTATTCGTCACATTTAGAAATGACTGCTTATATGTCGAAATGTCTACAGTGAATGTTATTGAGACATAAGTCAGGCAACAGTTTTTTTGTTATTCAAAGTATATATGGACTTCAGACAATATAGATATACACTACCTAATTATCCCTTTCAGAATCTTTATATATATATATATATATATATATATATATATATATATATATATATATATATATTATATATATATATATTTTAAATATATATATATATATATTTTTTTATATATATATATATATATATCAGAAAAATACTAAAACACATCAATAATATACTTTAATAGTCTCAGTGTGTTCATATATACATCTAACTTGTAGCTCACCTCCGAGAACTGGTGCCGAAGCTGTGGGTTTTGCTGCAAAGTAATCAGAATAAAATTAATACAACTGCATTCGTGTGTGTCTTAAATCTGACAATAACAACCATTCAGAGATGCACTACAGGACTAAACAGTGTTCCTTTAAAACGTAAGCAATGCAGTAGCAAAATAAATTTAGAATAAATATATATAGATATATAAAATATATATATATATATATATATATATATATATATATATATATATATATATATATATATATATATATATATATCACTCACAAAGGTTTAATTTATTGCAGACACCTGTATATATTTATGAGCATAAGGCGCCGCGAGTACGGGACCACGGCAGAGAAGTGCTTATACTTTAAATATGTTGCTATATATTGATTGAGGGGTTAGCGTTCCGGGATAAATGTATTATATGCATGTTTGAAATGTATTAATTGTGATAAATATTTACAGACATCAATAAAACAGATATTTGACTGATCTGCGAGCTGTCAAATTGCGTATCTGCATATATATTTACGTTGTTATTGTTATCGTTGTGTTGGGTTTTGGATATACCAGTTCGGCGTTAAATATATACTACTGCAAATAAGTGTAACTAATAACTAGCTTCCGATTACACACCGGTCTCCCGTAGTCTGGATTAAGGAGACCGATTTGTGTGTATATAATGTTATTTATTACAATATCATAACAATATTGTAGTATGTGGTGTGTATTTGTATTACAGACATTGATCCAATTTGACATAATTGGAAAATCAGTTACATAAAAATATACGGCCGGTCTCCTGTAGCCGGTCGTATGTGCACTGGTCTCCCTATGCAGCATTTAGTCTCATATATATATATATATATATATATATATATATATATATATATATATATATATATATATATATATATATAAATTATATATATATATATACATTGCATATGTATACATGAATTTAAATATTCTATTGTATGAACATAGCAATGTTAAGGTATTCTGTGGGGAATATATCGTCGGTCTACATGCTACCTCCTCGCGACCATGCTTTCTGCCCGAATTCTCTTTAGTTAAGAGTGACCGCCATTTACTGACTGACATTTCTTGCAATTCCATTACCAGTGATTCATGGGCAGCGATAACCTTTCTCACTTCTTTGTTTCGCGAAGGATTCAATCCGTCCTTCCTCATTATTATGTCAGCACGGCGCACCGGCGTGTAATATTTAGTAAGATACATATATATTAATTTAATTTGAGGATGAATGAAACTCAAGACAAATATGTTGCTTACATTTATAGTTTTGCGCGCTCGTTGAGCTTTAGCTTTTGGTCTGGAAGGTCTCTTGTGCTGACATAATGAGCCCGGTTCTGAGCAGCACGATGGGCCAAAAACGCAGGGTGTTGTGTTTTTTTCTTTCACGATAACGGGGCGCGATTTTAGCCCAGTACAATCATGTGTCGTTGCTTGCCATGATTATGCCACTTTGGTGGACGGAGTATTCTAAACATTTAGAATGCAATATCAGTCAACCCGTATTTGTTTGGGGAAATGTTTATTTGCTTTCGAAAATAATCCCACGATGTGGGCGGATCATGTGAGGTAACGGGAAGCTCACATGATGAGGTTCCCGAGCCATACGCGTTGCAAAAGTTCATCTATAATGGCGTGTACAGGTTTACCACCACTAGAGATTTTGTCATAATTCTTCAAATTACTTGTTAAATTTACAAAACGCATTTAATATATATACATAATACATATATATATATATATATATATATATATATATATATATATATATATATATATATAATATACATATACTTTTTAATCCGTGGCATGTGAAAGGTATATTGATTAGTGTTACCTAAATGGAAATTATTCTTATTTATGTCTACTTTTTACCGATGTCCACCATTATTACGTTTTGTGTATAATAGTGTGCTCATCGTATTTGTAATTGGAATGCCTTCTTTTACATGAAGACCAATATGCATTTGACACATCTAGCCTAAAATGTAGCAGGTATATATACGTCTGGCTAATGTACTTTTGGTTAAATTTGCATGTCCAGCTTCATCAAGTTGCTTAGACATTACGGTGGTCATATATCAGCATTCCCACATAGCAATCTATCATATTATCGTTCATTGGTTTGTCAGAACGCAGCTGTTACATATGCTAACGTTAAATGGAGCTACGTTTATTAGCTTACAATATTAGCTTCATTCATATTACATCATTTTATTAGAAAAAATACACATACGGACACAACTTATCAAATAGTTATTGTAGAGAACAAACAAGTGCCCGCCGGCATGGAGACAGCCGCAAGGATGCAATGATCAGCGTAGTTCCTATATATCAAAGCAGATTGCGCCCTCAGCAGTAGTTTTTGGTAATCCGACATATGACGCCGGATACGCAATAGCGATGGACACGCTCCAATGTCGGTTTTATCCTCATTTGACCAAGAAATAGTTTGAATATTGCTACTTCCATTTATGGAAATATAGCAGTGTGGTTGCTGGTTAATATGTAAACATAAAAACGACGTATGTTTTTTTGAAGGCAGCCGTTTTTATGTAAGACACTGGACACACAGCTAAAAGGCAACACCATATTTATTAATATAAACGTCTTGTATTTTCGTTAAATTTAGGTATAAATCTATATTTTCTTTTGCATATCATTTGATTTAGATGTAGGAAAAGAAATTGATGTGTACATTTTGTATTCCTCAAGTTTTAGACCTACGTTTTGTACTGTCTATTCCCAATACATATTGCATTTGTCCAGTGAACGCAGACAAATAAACGGAACACCGTTCTTGTATGACACGGCGTCAAACTTTAGAAACTTCAATTAGAAGGGTAATTTTGGCCATTTCTGGCACTTTACGGCCAATTTCTGCCAATTTACAAATTAACATATTTAACAAATTAACAAATTTCATATGTCCTAACAACAGGTAGCGGTGTCAATATATGATGAAAATCTCATTAGACTGACTTAATAATTGACGATGTGAGAGAAAAAAGAAGTGATTTTAGTCAAAGGCAAATTTTTTGAGACTTTGGCCCAACTATTCAATTTCCTGCCCAAGATCCTCCATCAGGCGTCTGTAAGGAAGGCAAGGAAGTTGTCCTCACCGATGGGAGGATGTGCTCAGCACACAGCCATTGCATGATATCCACACCCTAGCCCCATGCAGCCAGGAAGAAGCCGATAGCCGTATGCTACTGTACGTATCACACGCTGTACATCATGGCCACCATCAGATACTCATTTGCCCGTTCGACACCGATGTTGTGGTCTTGGCTGTGTTTGCCATAAATCATCTACCCGCTGGATGTGAACTGCGGCTAGCATTCGGAACTGGCAAAAGCTTTCGCTACGTGGTAGCCCATCAAATAACTGGGAGCCGTGGACCAGAGATGTCATGTGCCCTACCAATGTTCCATGCTATGACATGCTGCCACAATGTATCCGGCTTTGCAGGACATGGAAAGATGACAACATGGTCAACATGGAAGTCACTGCCGGAACTGAAAAGATACAGTCTTGATGCTTGCAGATGGACCAAAGGAGATCCCCGATGATGCAATGAACATAATTGAGAGGTTTGTCATACTTCTGTTTGACAGAACCAGCACCTGAACCAAGGTGGACCATGCAAGAAGGAAACTCTTTCCACGAAAACAAACTCGGTGCAGCAAATCTCACCTACCCGAGCTGCTCTAGAGGAGTATGTCAAGAGAGCAGTCTACCAGGGTGGTCACATCTGGAGGAATGTTGTTAGTCCGAGTGGTATTGTTGGCTTTAACACTCTCCAAGGCTTTAAAAGTAGTACATACGCTTATCACATACTTATCCGACAGTTCCTCGTTAACGGTGAACACGTTGTGACTGTTATATAACCGAGACAAACGGTCGCTCACAGACACAAAGAAATCATTCATTGTATTGGCCAGTAAGCCACAATCACCATCCGTTGTTTTGTTAGCTAGACCTTGCATGGATGCATGCATGAGTTGCCATGTGTTTCAAGTTCCATTATTGTTTTCACATGCTTCCACCAATCTTGGGATCCCGATTCGTGCATTACTGAAATGTGTGTTTGTTAAACATTATATTTAAGTTTCGAAGCGGTCGATTGACCTTATTACGCAATATGTGTGCTTGATTCATATCGCCACTCGTGTGAGCTCGCTGTCTTTTACGTATTAAGAATATCAGAACCAGTGGGTGACCCTTGGTTTATCAGCCGTGTGCCTGGTAACAATCTTAGTAGGAAAGCATATTCCATCAGGTTAAAAATAACCGTTTGATATTATGAATACTGATCTGCACATGAATCAAGCCTAAATGGGGGTTCCCATTTAATGGCTGATAATTGACAGTGGCTTTTTCATTTGGCCCCATATACCTTACGGTTAACCGTGTCACGCATCCAGTATCAACTGATTTGTTTCGCTTTGTTTTAAGCAAAACCATGTTAGGTCCGATGACCCCAGCTCGGAAATAGTAACAGGCGTGGTTTGCGAACATAGTATGTATATTATACATTTTTTAAATCTAATTATCGTACGATTCTCACGCCCGATACCAAACTTTGACGATTACTGTTACGTCCGATAAGAAACTGAAATATCGCCCAGACAAAAGCAGAAAAATCGTATAATTGTGCGTAAAAAATATTGTTTAAAAATGTGTCCATTTACAAGTGTTGACATATCATGACAAATACAACCTCGTGCCGTATAGAATCACATTTCATGAACAAAACCACATTTGCAGGGTTTATACGTTAACAAAAATATTTAATTATTTTAACCCATTATTGCATGAAAAAGAACAACATACATATCGAACAAACGCATCCCGATAAATATGTATTAAAGACGCTTAAACAAGCATGAAACCTTGCGATAATTAAATTTTGTAATTATATAGCTGCCATTTGGTGCGTTTAAATTCTCGGATTTAAATGAAAATATTTTGAAAATTCATCCACCAGAGTATATATGTTATAGCTACCAAGTTTAACGGAAATCGAAGACTATGAACAAAATTGGATTTCCAACGCTAACTGTCAGACGTTTTGGAGAATGGCTCTACAACGATTTACAGGTGTAAAAAGTAAAAATGGAAAGTACAGTTGTAAAATAAATCAGTATATTTATTATATGTATATATATATATATATATATATATATATATATATATATATATATATATATATATATTAATCAAAATAATTGAATAAATGTATGTCAATATTAGGTAACAAAACCTTTGAATTGATTTCAACCCAATACAGTCTATTTTACCATTACATTCATGGAGAAAAAATGACTAGTATACCAATAGATATCACAAATGTCGCAACCATGCAAAATAATATTAATTTACAAGTGTCTGTGCTATCAATCGTTGTTTTTGGTGGCTCTACAACAATCAGCTAATTAGTAGTTAACAAAACAGCTTCGATTCAGGTTCGATAGAAGATTCCATCGTAACAGGGGCCTCGTCGGCTATAAAACAGTCAAAATACCAAATAACAATACATTAATTTTCCGCAGCTTCATTTCATCGTCTCAGAAACACAATGAATCAGATATAAATGACTAGGTTACGTTCTTCGCGTGGACAACCCAATATCTTATTACGTATATAAGAAAGAACCAGTATTTAAATAGATACGACAAAGCATTTGAATACACGGATACCTCAGTGTTTAACCATACTATTATTGGCTAAGCATACATTACCCCAATATAGTATGGTTAATTGGACGTGTACATTCATCTAGTCATCTACGAAAATGGCACAGCAAAACTTCGAGGTTGTTCTGAAGGTGTGCTCCGTCATATCAAACAGGTTCAACTTTATCCGGTGAGTGGTAATCATCATATTTTCTTTTTATTGTGCCGTAGTACATTGTCACAATATAAAAATTGTAATACAATATTGTACCTGTCATTATATATTTGAATGCTACTTTTTCATCAAAGAATAGCTCTATGACCAGTATTCTGCACATATATATATATGTATATATATATATATATATATATATATATATATATATATATATATATATATATATAATAAAATATATTATTTGACAGTGATGAAAGTGATTATGTCCGTCTAGATCACCTTTATCGAACCTCACACGGGCAAGTGTCAATTTTTTTGTATCGCGGTGGCTACACGTTTGGCATCGCCGTTTCCTTGACGTCGCACACTCGTTTATACATCAGATGCATCGAAAGAAATGTCCTTCATTACAACCGACAGGATAACCAGTTCAATATTCAAGGGATTTGAAAAATCGGAACATGGCCACGTGTGTTTATTGTAAGTTTAAACAACACTTCACCAATTTGTAAACAGTAGAAACAAATTGTGGTAATATAATAATTTTATGGAATACTGGCAACATGTGTTTATTGTGCGAATACATGAACATATTTTGTGTGTAAGACGGCGCCATTTCTGTGAACATACTATTTCCGTGTCGCACGATTTTGGTAAATGTAAATTTGGAAGACAAGTATTTACATTTATAAGATACGACAAAACATGCATAAATATATGAATATACGGATATCTTACTGTATAACAGTATTATAGGCTAAGCATAGATTGCATGTTACGCCCAATTGGAATGATTTACAGGGCCTGTACATTCATCGTGTCATCTACGAAAACGGCACAGCAAACCTGCGAGGCTATGCTGAAGGTGTCCTCTGTCATATGAAAAATAGGTGCCACCTTAGCCGTTGAGTGGTAATAATCATATTTGTTTATTACTCGTGCCGTAGCACATTCATGCAATATATTTATGGTGGTAGTTCCTTCTGCTTGTCGTTGAACATTAAAATGTAACATTTTCAACGAATAGCCTTACGACCAGTATTCCGCATATACGTTCATATGATTTGAAGAACACTGGTCACATGTGTTTATCGTACGAATCCATAAAACACAATTTCTCTGAACACGACATTTACCGTGTCTCACATTGTTGCTAAATGTAAGTTTGCAACATCTCACAAAGTGTCACTGATATAACTTAACATTATGTTATGCTATCGAGAATTGTAGCGACGTTGTAAGCGTTGTTCAACAATACTTTGCTAATATCACAACTTTAAGATATCCGACACCACAAACTGGTGTACAATTTGTACGGGTCAAAACAACTTGTTCTCGTTATTAACATCTTACAGTTATAATAACATTTAATTGCTAACATTTGTAAGATTTATTTGCTAGCTAACTAAACTCTGTGTGCAAGAAATTGATACACGCACATAATTGGGTATGTGTGATGGTCAAATGATGACGTTTCGGTGAGGTTTGTATTCAAGTTTGTCTATGGATTGATTCAGCTGGAAATATAACCTAGCATAGCATACCGTCCGATTCTCCTACATCGTCCGGCAACCCTACTGGAAGTCCAGAAGACCTTTCCTGGCCAAGACCACTGCCTATAGCTTGGCCATGTCCACTTCCCATTCCTTGGCCACGGCCCATTCCTTGGCCAAGTCCACGGCCCATACCTTGACCAAGTCCAGGAGAATGTTCAGGGTTAATAGAAGGTTCAGTCGTAATACTTGCATCGTCTTCTACAGAGAAAAATGAACTTAATTTGATGTACCTTCATTTCATTGTCGTCTATATAAACTGAATTAGGTGGAAATGAATTAGGCCAGTTTCTTCGCGTAGACAACCCAATATATTACTAAAGGTAGAAGGAACACAAGTATTTACATTGTTAACATACGACAAAACATGCATAAATAAACAATATTATAGGCTAAGCACACATTGCCTGTTACGCCAAATTGGAATGATTTATAGGGCCTGTACATTCATCGTGTCATCTACGAAAACGACAAAGTAAAACTGCGAGGCTATGCTGAACGTGTCCTCTGTCATATGAAAAATAGGTGCCACCTTAGCCGTTGCGTGGTAATAATCATATTTTCTTAGTACTCGTGCCGTAGCACATTCGTGCAATATAGTTATGGTGGTAGTTCCTTCTGCTTATCGTTACACATTTAAATGTAAAATTTTCAACGAATTGCCTTACGAACAGTACTCCGCATATACGTACATATGACGTGAACATCAGAGGGAACATATTTTTAAATACGGAACACTGGTCACATGTGTTTATCGTACGAATCCATAAAACACAATTTCTCTGAACACACTATTTACCGTGTCTCACATTGTTGCTAAATGTAAGTTTGCAACATCTCACAAAGTGTCACTGATATAACTTAACATTATGTTACGTTATCAGGAATTGTAGCGACGTTGTAAGCTTTGTTCAACAATACTTTGCTAATGTCACAACTTTAAGATATCCGACACTACAAACTGGTATACAATTTGTACGGGTCAAAACAACTTGTTCTCGTTATTAACATCTTACAGTTATAATAACATTTAATTGCTAACATTTGTAAGATTTATTTGCTAGCTAACTAAACTCTGTGTGCAAGAAATTGATACACGCACATAATTGAGTATGTGTGATGGTCAAATGATGACGTTTCGGTGAGGTTTGTATTCAAGTTTGTCTATGGATTGATTCAGCTGGAAATATAACCTAGCATAGCATACCGTCCGATTCTCCTACATCGTCCGGCAACCCTACTGGAAGTCCAGAAGACCTTTCCTGGCCAAGACCACTGCCTATAGCTTGGCCATGTCCACTTCCCATTCCTTGGCCACGGCCCATACCTTGACCAAGTCCAGGAGAATGTTCAGGGTTAATAGAAGGTTCAGTCGTAATACTTGCATCGTCTTCTACAGAGAACAATGAACTTAATTTGATGTACCTTCATTTCATTGTCGTCTATATAAACTGAATTAGGTGGAAATTAATTAGGCCAGTTTCTTCGCGTAGACAACCCAATATCTTGCAAAAGGTAGAAGGAAGACAAGTATTTACATTGTTAACATACGACAAAACATGCATAAATAAACAATATTATAGGCTAAGCACACATTGCATGTTACGCCAAATTGGAATGATTTATAGGGCCTGTACATTCATCGTGTCATCTACGAAAACGACAAAGTAAAACTGCGAGGCTATGCTGAACGTGTCCTCTGTCATATGAAAAATAGGTGCCACCTTAGCCGTTGCGTGGTAATAATCATATTTTCTTAGTACTCGTGCCGTAGCACATTCATGCAATATAGTTATGGTGGTAGTTCCTTCGCCTTATCGTTACACATTTATATGTAACATTTTCAACGAATAGCCTTACGACCAGTATTCCGCATATACGTTCATATGACGTGAACAACAGAAGTAACAATTTTTAAATACGAAACACTGGCCACATGTGTTTATCTACGAATCCATAAAACACAATTTCTCTGAACACGCATTTACCGTGTCTCACATTGTTGCTAAATGTAAGTTTGCAACATCTCACAAAGTGTCACTGATATAACTTAACATTATGTTATGCTATCAGGAATTGTAGCGACGTTGTAAGCGTTGTTCAACAATACTTTGCTAATATCACAACTTTAAGATATCCGACACCACAAACTGGTGTACAATTTGTACGGGTCAAAACAACTTGTTCTCGTTATTAACATCTTACAGTTATAATAACATTTAATTGCTAACATTTGTAAGATTTATTTGCTAGCTAACTAAACTCTGTGTGCAAGAAATTGATACACGCACATAATTGAGTATGTGTGATGGTCAAATGATGACGTTTCGGTGAGGTTTGTATTCAAGTTTGTCTATGGATTGATTCAGCTGGAAATATAACCTAGCATAGCATACCGTCCGATTCTCCTACATCGTCCGGCAACCCTACTGGAAGTCCAGAAGACCTTTCCTGGCCAAGACCACTGCCTATAGCTTGGCCATGTCCACTTCCCATTCCTTGGCCACGGCCCATACCTTGGCCAAGTCCACGGCCCATACCTTGACCAAGTCCAGGAGAATGTTCAGGGTTAATAGAAGGTTCAGTCGTAATACTTGCATCGTCTTCTACAGAGAAAAATGAACTTAATTTGATGTACCTTCATTTCATTGTCGTCTATATAAACTGAATTAGGTGGAAATGAATTAGGCCAGTTTCTTCGCGTAGACAACCCAATATCTTGCAAAAGGTAGAAGGAAGACAAGTATTTACATTGTTAACATACGACAAAACATGCATAAATAAACAATATTATAGGCTAAGCACACATTGCATGTTACGCCAAATTGGAATGATTTATAGGGCCTGTACATTCATCGTGTCATCTACGAAAACGACAAAGTAAAACTGCGAGGCAATGCTGAACGTGTCCTCTGTCATATGAAAAATAGGTGCCACCTTAGCCGTTGCGTGGTAATAATCATATTTTCTTATTACTCGTGCCGTAGCACATTCATGCAATATAGTTATGGTGGTAGTTCCTTCTGCTTATCGTTACACATTTAAATGTAAAATTTTCAACGAATAGCCTTACGACCAGTATTCCGCATATACGTTCATATGACGTGAACAACAGAGGTAACAGATTTTTAAATACGGAACACTGGTCACATGTGTTTATCGTACGAATCCATAAAACACAATTTCTCTGAACACACTATTTACCGTGTCTCACATTGTTGCTAAATGTAAGTTTCAACATCTCACAAAGTGTCACTGATATAACTTAACATTATGTTACGTTATCAGGAATTGTAGCGACGTTGTAAGCTTTGTTCAAAAATACTTTGCTAATGTCACAACTTTAAGATATCCGACACCACAAACTGGTATACAATTTGTACGGGTCAAAACAACTTGTTCTCGTTATTAACATCTTACGGTTATAATAACATTTAATTGCTAACATTTGTAAGATTTATTTGCTAGCTAACTAAACTCCGTGTGCAAGAAATTGATACACGCACATAATTGGGTATGTGTGATGGTCAAATGATGACGTTTCGGTGAGATTTGTATTCAAGTTTGTCTATGGATTGATTCAGCTGGAAATATAACCTAGCATAGCATACCGTCCGATTCTCCTACATCGTCCGGCAACCCTACTGGAAGTCCAGAAGACCTTTCCTGGCCAAGACCACTGCCTATAGCTTGGCCATGTCCACTTCCCATTCCTTGGCCACGGCCCATACCTTGACCAAGTCCAGGAGAATGTTCAGGGTTAATAGAAGGTTCAGTCGTAATACTTGCATCGTCTTCTACAGAGAAAAATGAACTTAATTTGATGTACCTTCATTTCATTGTCGTCTATATAAACTGAATTAGGTGGAAATGAATTAGGCCAGTTTCTTCGCGTAGACAACCCAATATCTTGCAAAAGGTAGAAGGAAGACAAGTATTTACATTGTTAACATACGACAAAACATGCATAAATAAACAATATTATAGGCTAAGCACACATTGCATGTTACGCCAAATTGGAATGGTTTATAGGGCCTGTACATTCATCGTGTCATCTACGAAAACGACAAAGCAAAACTGCGAGGCTATGCTGAACGTGTCCTCTGTCATATGAAAAATAGGTGCCACCTTAGCCGTTGCGTGGTAATAATCATATTTTCTTATTACTCGTGCCGTAGCACATTCGTGCAATATAGTTATGGTGGTAGTTCCTTCTGCTTATCGTTACACATTTAAATGTAACATTTTCAACGAATTGCCTTACGACCAGTACTCCGCATATACGTTCATATGATGTGAACATCAGAGGGAACAGATTTTTTAAATACGGAACACTGGTCACATGTGTTTATCGTACGAATCCATAAAACACAATTTCTCTGAACACGCCATTTACCGTGTCTCACATTGTTGCTATATGTAAGTTTGCAACATCTCACAAAGTGTCACTGATATAACTTAACATTATGTTATGCTATCAGTAATTGTAGCGACGTTGTAAGCTTTGTTCAACAATACTTTGCTAATATCACAACTTTAAGATATCCGACACCACAAACTGGTGTACAATTTGTACGGGTCAAAACAACTTGTTCTCGTTATTAACGTCTTACAGTTATAATAACTTTTAAATGCTAACATAATAAGAGTTATTTGCCAGCTAACTAAACATTGTGTGCACGAATTTGATACACGCACATAATTGGTTATGTATGATGGTTAAATAATGACGTTTCGGTGAGGTTTGTATTCAAATTTGTCTATGGATTGATTCAGCTGGAAATATACCCTAGCATAGCATACCGTCCGATTTTTCCGTCCGGAAAATTCTTCCCCCCCCCCCAAAACCCAGGGAGGAAAAAATTTGGGAATATTTAAAAATTTTGGGATGTTTTTTTTTCCCTTTTTTTTTAAAATTATTTTATTGTCGTCTATATCAACTTAATTAGGTGGAAATGACTAGGCCAGTTTCTTCGCGTAGACAACCCAATATCTTACAAAATGTAGAAGGAAGACAAGTATTTACATTGATAAGATACGACAAAATATGCATAAATATATGAATATACGGATATCTTAATGTATAACAATATTATAGGCTAAGTATAGATTGCATGTTACGCCCAATTGGAATATTTATAGGGCTTGTGGGGCCTGTACATTCATCGTGTCATCTACGAAAACGGACAGGAAAACTCGAGGCTTTGCTGAAGGTGCCTCTTCATATGAAAAATAGGTGCCACCTTAGCCGTTGAGTGGTAATAATCATATTTTCTTAGTACTCGTGCCGTAGCACATTCGTGCAATATAGTTATGGTGGTAGTTCCTTCTGCTTATCGTTACACATTTAAATGTAACATTTTCAACGAATTGCCTTACGACCAGTACTCCGCATATACGTTCATATGATGTGAACATCAGAGGGAACAGATTTTTTAAATACGGAACACTGGTCACATGTGTTTATCGTACGAATCCATAAAACACAATTTCTCTGAACACCCATTTACCGTGTCTCACATTGTTGCTAATGTAAGTTTCACATCTCACAAAGTGTCACTGATATAACTTAACATTATGTTAGTATCAGAATTGTAGCGACGTTGTAAGCTTTGTTCAAAATACTTTGCTAATTCACAACTTTAAGATATCCGACACCACAAACTGGTTACAATTTGTACGGGTCAAAACAACTTGTTCTCGTTATTAACTCTTACGTTATAATAACTTTTTAAAAACTAACATTAAGATTATTTGCCAGCTAACTAAACCCGTGTGCAGAATTTTATACACGCACATAATTGGTTTTGTTGATGGTTAAATAAAGACGTTTCGGTGAGGTTTGTATTCAATTTGTCTATGGATTGATTCAGCTGGAAATATACCTAGCATAGCATACCGTCCGATTCTCCTACATCGTCCGGAAACCTACTGGAAGTCCAGAAGACCCCCCTGGCCAAGACCACTGCCTATGGGTTGCCATTTTCCCCCCTTCCCCCCCCTCCTTGGGCCACGGCCCATACCTTGGCCAAGTCCAGAGAATGTTCAGGGTTATAGAAGGTTCAGTCGTAATACTTGCATCGTCTCCCACAGAGAAATGAAATTTATTTATGTACCTTCATTTCATTGTCGTCTATATAAACTTAATTGGGGGGAAATATAGGCCAGTTTCTTCGCGTAGACAACCAATATCTTCAAAAGTAGAAGGAAGAAAGTATTTACTTGTAAATACGACAAAACAAAAAAAGCCATAAATTTTAAAAAATATTATAGGCTAAGAAATTGCATGTTACGCCCAATTGGAAAATGGGTTTAGGGCCTGTACATTCATCGTGTCATCACCAGAAAATCATTGCTAAGTCTCTTAATGAAAAATAGTGCCACCTTAGCCTTGCTGTTAACAATTTTTTGTATGTGCCGTAGCTCGTGCTAATTATGGTGTATCTTCGTACGTACACATTAAATGAAATTTTAACGATGCCTTCGCCATATGAATAGTCATTGCGTGCTGAGAACAATTTTTAATACGGAACACTGGTCAATTGTTATGTGAATCCTACACTTTCTGAACACATTTACCTGTTCACATTTTGCTAAGAAGTTTCACATCTCACAAAGTTCATATAATTAACATTAGAGTACAGAATTGTACGACTTGTAAGTTTTTAACAATCCTAAACACAACTTTAAATATCCGCCACAATGGTTCAATTGTAGGGTCAAAACAATTGTCCGTTATAACTTTACATTAAAATTATGCTAACATAATTTTGCAGTATAACTGTTCAAATTGATACACGCACTAATGTGTGATGGTAAATATGACGTTTCGGTGAGGTTTGTATTCAATTTGTCTTGGATTGATTCAGCGGAAATATACTAGCATAGCATACCGTCCGATTCTCCTACATCGTCCGGACCTACTGGAAGTCCAGAAGACCTTCTGGCCAAGACCACTGCCTATGCTTGCCAGTCACTTCCCATCCTTGGCCACGGCCCATCCTTGACCAAGCCAGGAGAATGTTCAGGGTTATAGAAGGTTCAGTCGTAATACTTGCATCGCTCTACAGAGAAATGAATTATTTATGTACCTTCATTTCATTGTCGTCTAATAAACTAATTGTGGAAATATAGGCCAGTTTCTTCGCGTAGACAACCAATATCTTCAAAGTAGAAGGAAGAAAGTATTTACTTTAAATACGACAAAACATGCATAAATAAACAATATTATAGGCTAAGAAATTGCATGTTACGCCAATTGGAATTTATAGGGCCTGTACATTCATCGTGTCATCTACGAAAACGCAAGAAAACTGCGAGGCTTGTGAAGTGTCCTCTTCATATGAAAAATAGGTGCCACCTTAGCCGTTGTGGTTATCATACCGTGCCGTAGCACATTCTCAATATAGTTATGGTGGTAGTTCCTTCGCTTATCGTTACACATTAATGTAAATTTTCAGCCAGCTAACTAAACCTGTGTGCAAGAAATTGATACACGCACATAATTGGTATGTTGATGGTAAATAATGACGTTTCGGTGAGGTTTGTATTCAATTTGTCTATGGATTGATTCAGCGGAAATATAACCTAGCATAGCATACCGTCCGATTCTCCTACATCGTCCGGAACCCTACTGGAAGTCCAGAAGACCTTCCTGGCCAAGACCACTGCCTATGCTTGGCCAGTCCACTTCCCATTCCTTGGCCACGGCCCATCCTTGACCAAGCCAGGAGAATGTTCAGGGTTAATAGAAGGTTCAGTCGTAATACTTGCATCGTCTTCTACAGAGAACATGAATTAATTTATGTACCTTCATTTCATTGTCGTCTATATAAACTAATTGGTGGAAATGATTAGGCCAGTTTCTTCGCGTAGACAACCCAATATCTTCAAAAGGTAGAAGGAAGAAAGTATTTACTTGTTAAATACGACAAAACATGCATAAATAAACAATATTATAGGCTAAGAAATTGCATGTTACGCCAAATTGGAATATTTATAGGGCCTGTACATTCATCGTGTCATCTACGAAAACGCAAAGAAAACTGCGAGGCTTGCTGAAGTGTCCTCTTCATATGAAAAATAGGTGCCACCTTAGCCGTTGCGTGGTAATAATCATATTTCACGTGCCGTAGCACATTCGTCAATATAGTTATGGTGGTAGTTCCTTCTGCTTATCGTTACACATTTAAATGTAAATTTTCAACGAATTGCCTTACGACCAGTACTCCGCATATACGTCATATGATGTGAACATCAGAGGGAACAATTTAAATACGGAACACTGGTCACATGTGTTTATCGTACGAATCCATAAAACACAATTTTCTGAACACCATTTACCGTGTCTCACATTGTTGCTAATGTAAGTTTGCAACATCTCACAAAGTGTCACTGATATAACTTAACATTATGTTATGCTATCAGTAATTGTAGCGACGTTGTAAGCTTTGTTCAACAATACTTTGCTAATATCACAACTTTAAGATATCCGACACCACAAACTGGTGTACAATGTGTACGGGTCAAAACAACTTGTTCTCGTTATTAACGTCTTACAGTTATAATAACTTTTAAATGCTAACATAATAAGAGTTATTTGCCAGCTAACTAAACACTGTGTGCACGAATTTGATACACGCACATAATTGGTTATGTATGATGGTTAAATAATGACGTTTCGGTGAGGTTTGTATTCAAATTTGTCTATGGATTGATTCAGCTGGAAATATACCCTAGCATAGCATACCGTCCGATTCTCCTACATCGTCCGGAAATCCTACTGGAAGTCCAGAAGACCCGCCCTGGCCAAGACCACTGCCTATGGCTTGTCCAGGTCTACTTCCCATTCCTTGGCCACGGCCACGGCCCAATCCTTGGCCAAGTCCACGGCCCATACCTTGGCCAAGTCCACGAGAATGTTCAGGGTTGATAGAAGGTTCAGTCGTAATACTTGCATCGTCTCCTACAGAGACACATGAATATTCATTATATGTACCTTCATTTCATTGTCGTCTATATAAACTTAATTGGGTGGAAATGACTAGGCCAGTTTCTTCGCGTAGACAACGCAATATCTTACAAAATGTAGAAGGAAGATAAGTATTTACGTTGATAAGATACGACAAAACATGTATAAATATATGACTATACGGATATCTTAATGTATAACAATATTATAGGCTAAGTATAGATTGCATGTTACGCCCAATTGGAATTATTTATAGGGCTTGTAGGGCCTGTACATTCATCGTGTCATCTACGAAAACGGCACAGGAAAACTGCGAGGCTTTGCTGAAGGTGTCCTCTCTCATATGAAAAATAGGTGCCACCTTAGCCGTTGAGTGGTTGTAGTCATACACGTGCCGTAGCACATTCATACAATATAGTTATGGTGGTAGTTCCTTCTGCTTATCGTTACACATTAAAATGTAATATTTTCAACGAATAGCCTTACGACCAGTATGCTGAAGGTGTCCTCTGTCATATCAAAAGTATCGTAATAATTGCCTCGTCTTCTACAGCACAATGAAAATACACAAAACAATGAACACTAGTTTTACAGGGCTTCATTTCATTGTCGTTGAAATAAACTGAATTAGGTGAGAATTACTAAGCCAGTTTCTTCGAGTAGACAACCCAATATATTACAAAATATAGAATGAAGGCAAGTATTTAATTGACACGATACGACAAAACATGCCAAAACGTTTGAATACACGGATACCTTACTGTATTACAATAGTATAGGCTATGCATACATTGCAAGTTGCAATGTTTTATTGGGCATCTAAATTCATCGTTTAATCTACGAAAACGGCACAGCAAAACTGCGAGGTTGTTCTGTAGGTGTGCTCTGTAATATAAACAAAATTCGAGCCACCTTAGCCGCCGTGTGGTAATCATCATAGTTTCTGTTTTTTCGTGCTGTAGTACATTGTCGCAACATAAGTGTGGTGATAGTTCCTTGTACCTATCATTACACATTCCAACGCAACATTGCAGTATTCTGCATATACATGCACATGATTTATCTATTAAAAAAAACAAGAACAATACGCTGAATATCTTTACACCGCACGGGTCGTGCGCAGTACTAAACATGGATTAATTGGCTGTCTTCGGTTACACAATATGATCGACTTGTCAGCGTCACAAGCAAGTTTCACCAACGGTCTTCATTAATTCTTACATAGTTAAAGTAAATAATAAATGAGCATTAATTATACGCAGCTTCATTTCATTGTAGTATAAATAAACTTAATGACATAGAAATGACTAAGCCACGTTCTTCGCGTAGACAACTCGATACCTTATTACATATAGAAGAAAGGGCAATTATTTTAATATATCCCAGAACATATATGTGTGTACACACGGATACCTTAGTATACAAAATACTATAGGCAAAGCATACTTTGCATGTTACCCCCAAAGTCGTATGGTTTATTGGGCATGTACATTAATCGTGTCATCTACAAAAACGGCACAGGAAAACCAAAAAAGTCTGCTCAGTCATATAAAAATAGGAGCGACCTTAGCCATTGAGTGGTAGTCATCATATTTGCTTATTGTTCGCGCCGTAGTATATTCATAAAATATAGTTATGGTGGTAATTGCTTCTACATATCGTTACACATTTGAATGCAACATTTTCATATAATAGCCTTACGACCAGTATTTCGTTTATATGTACATATGATGTAACTTCAATCTTCTTGCGCTGACACAATCTAGTAGACCTTTTCGTGTCACAAGCAAGTTTCTCAAGCATATATACTCTGATGTAAACATATAACGTACTGGCGACGATAATGACATCCCATAGTAGTTTCTTGCAGAACAATGCACAATGTTTGACTGTGGTGAAAGTCATTATGGCGGTCTAGATCAACTTTATCGAACCTCACCAGGGCAACTGTCAAACTCTTAGAACATCGGTGGCTTCTATTTTGGCATCGCCTTCTCCTTGACGTTGCAACTCGTATAAACATCACATACTTCGAGAGTTATGTTCTTCATTAAAACCGAGGGCTTATACAGTTCACCACTTTGGCAAAACTGGGTGAGCTAATGTCGTAAGGCATTTTTAAATACGGAACATTGGCCAAATGTTTTATTGTGTGGATACATGAAAATATAGTTTGTGGATGACGGCAACATTTCTCTGAACACACTACTTCAATGTCACTTACAGTGTTGTTAATTAAAGCTTCCATAATTTCACAATGCGCCAGTGACATAATTATTTTGTGGAAATTGTAGTGAAATTTTTTCAACATTTATGTATTTAGAATGTAGTCACAAATATCACAAATGTGACCTACGTAAAACCTCGAAATATTGCATAACTTGTTTGGTTCGCAACGACGTTGTTATCAATGTCAGTTTTCAAAACGTTTATAATATTCTGAAGATTTATTTCTCTGCCAACCATAACATATTTCCACGAAATGGAAACACACTACAATATGGATCAGTACGCCGGTTAAACAATACACTGCGGTGGCTACACGTTTTACATCGCCGTCTCCTTGACGTTGCACATTCGTTCATAAACCTCATGCGTAGACAAATTGTGGTAAGGGATTTAAAAATACAGAACACTGGCCACATGTGTTTATTGTGCGAGTACATAGAATATACTATATGAACGCGCCGTTTCTCTGAAAACTATTTCCTTGTCACACATTGTTGCTAAGTGTAAGTTTGCAATATCTCACAAAGGGTCCCTGGTGTAAGTTACCATTATGTTGTCAGGAATTGTAGCGACGTTGTTAACAACTCGCAGTTATAAAAAATTCCTAGCATTTGTAACATTTAACCAAACCCAAAAGCGTGTTAACCAGACAATGTATGCAAGAAATTCACACACTTGCAAAATTGGGTATGCCTGATGGTTAAATACGCTGGAGAAAATACGCAAGTATAGAAGTCTTGGTACATACCGTCCGAGTCCCCACCATCGTCCGGCAATCCTAGTGGATGTCCATGGTCCCTGCCCTGGCCTAGTTCTCTGCCTATGCCTTGGCCATATCCACGACCCACGCCTTGGCCATGCCTACGGCCCGTGTCATGGCCACGGCCATGGCCACGGCCACTGCCACGTCCACGGCCACGTCCACGACCACGACCACGACCACGACCACGACCACGCCAACGCCCACGCCCACGCCCGCGCCCGCGCCCGCGCCCACGCCCACGCCCACGCCAACGCCCACGCCAACGCCAACGTCCACGGTCATGGCTCATTCCTTGGCCAACTCCATGGCCTATGCCTTGGCCAAGTCCACGAGAATGTTCAGGGTTGATAGAAGGTTCAGTCGTAACACTTGCCTCGTCTTCTACACGACAACCAGGATACAAAATCAATAAATATTAATTTACGCAGCTTCATTTTATCGTCGTCTAAATAAACTGAATGAGATTATAATGACTAGGCCATGTTCTTCGCATAGACAAATAAACATCTTATTACATGTAGAAAAATGGACAAGTATTTCAAAAACATACGACAAAACATGTGAATACACGGATACCTAGGTGTTAATATTATTATAGGCTAAGCAGACATCGCATATTACCTACTAATAATATATTCAAGAAATGAACACACAACACCAAATGGATTAGTATGAGGTTTAAACAATGACGTAATGTTATTCTAAGAACTTGGCATTTCTGGGAATGTTTTAATTGATGTCCCTCTACAGGTTAACTAAGCCGAAAATGTACGCAAGCATGCAGTCTTGTATCGTACCGTTCGAGTCTGCTTGAAAACTCGTAACTCCTCCATAAAATCCAGGTCGACCACGCCGTATGTTTTGACCATGTCCCCGAAAGGATTCAGGTTCGATAGGAGACTTCGTCGTAACGGGGCCCTCACCGGCTACAACATAATCAAATTACCGAATAACTACACATTAATTTTACGCAGGTGATTTCATCGTCGCCAATATGAACCGAATGAGATGGGATTGACTAGGCTTCGGGTGGAAAAACCCAATATCTTATTACATATAATTTTATTTATTATTATATGAAATGAAAAGTGTTTCAATATAACGCAAAACATGTGAATACATGGATACCTTAGTGTGTAACAATATTATAGGCTAAGCATACATTGCACGTTACCCCCAAACTGATATGGTTTATTGGGTTTGTACTGACACAGTCTAATAGACTTGCTCGTGTGACAAGCAACTTTCGCAAACGATTTTCAAGAACTCTTTTGTAATCATATGATAACGGACTGGCAACAACGACATTCCATGGCAGTTTCGTGCAGAAGATTGCAAAATATTTGACTGTGGTGCAAGTGATTTTTTCCGCCTAGATCACCTTTACTGAATCTCACCAAATTCTGCGAACCGCGGTTGCTACACGTTTGGCATCGCCGTTTCATTAATGTTGCACACTAGTTTATACGTCACATGCATCAACAGAAATGTCCTTCATTACAACCTACAGGTAAACCAGATCAATATTTGTGGTAAGGGATTTGAAAAGAAGGAACACTGGCCACACGTGTTTATTATGAGATTTTAAAGAACTCTTTTGTTATCATATGATAACGGACTGGCAACAATAACGACATGCCATGGCTGTTTCGTGCAGAAGAATGTAAAATGTTTGACGGTGAAGAAAGTGATTATGTCCGGTTATACCAGCTTTATGGATCCTCACCCGGGCAACTGTCAAACTATATGAACGGAGGTGGCAACACTTTTGGCATAGCCTTCTCCTTTGTATTGCACACGCGATTATATACCATATGCATCGATAGATATGTCCTTGATTACAACGGAAAGATGAATAATTTCACCGTTTTGGCAAAACTTAAAGAACAACTGTGGTAAGATATTTTAAAATACGGAACACTGGCCACTTGTGTTTATTGTGAGAATACAAGAAAGGTACTATATGGAAGACGGCGCTTTTTCACTGAACACACTATTTACGAGTCACACGTAAATGTAATTTTCCAACAACTCACAAAGCGTCACAGATCTAACATTGTATAGTTAGGAATTGAAGCGATATTGTAAACTTTGTTCAACAATAAGTTGCTAATAATAACAACAACTATTTCCTACGCGATACCACAAATTGTTCATTGTCTTGTTACATACCGTCCAAGTCGCCATCACCGTCCGGCAATCCTGTTGGAAATCCGGGGAGCCAGCCCTGGCCATGTCCACTGCCGATGCCTTGGCCATACCCACGGCTCATGCCTAGGCCACGCCCACGGCCCATGCCTTGGCCATGTCCACGGCCCATGCCCTGGCCATGTCCACTGCCGATGCCTCGGCCATACCCACGGCTCATGCCTAGGCCACGCCCACGGCCCATGCCTTGGCCATGTCCACGGCCCATGCCTTGGCCATGTCCACGGCCCATGCCTTGGCCATGTCCACGGCCCATGCCTTGGCCATAGCCACGGCTCATGCCTATGCCACGCCCACGGCCCATGCCTAGGCCACGCCCACGGCCCATGCCGTGGCCATGGCCACGGCCCATGCCTTGGCCATGTCCACGGCCCAAGCCTAAGCCAAGTCCACGAAACCATTCTGGACGTTCCGTCGTAACACTTTCCTTATCTTCTACACCACAACCGAAATACAGAATATATAAACATATATTTTACGAGGCTTCATGTTATCGTCATCTATATAAACATAATGAGGAGAAAATAACTAGGCCAGGTTCGTTGCGTAGACAACACAATATCTTATTTCATGTAGTAGGACGGACAAGTATATATATATATATATATATATATATATATATATATATATATATATATATATATATATATATGTTTGTATGTGTGTGTTGTGAATAAACGGATACCTTAGTGTTTAACGTTATTATAGGCTAAGTATACATTGCATATAACCTCCAACCGCTACGGTTCATTGAGCATGTATATTCATCTTGTCATCTACGAAAACGGCACAGCACAACTGCGAGGTTGTTCTGAAGGTGTGCTCTATCATATCAAAACTACGTGCTACCCTAGCCGTTGAGTGGTAATCATCATATTATCTTCTTTATTTTCGTGCCGTTGTGCAATGTCGCAACATAGTTATAGTGATATGTTCTTGTACCTGTCAATATACATTTCAAAGCAACATTTTCAACGAATGTCTATATGACCAGTATTCCGCATATACGTGCAAATGATTGATATCCAATAGCAAGAACAGTCCGCTGAATTTCTTTGTACCGCTGGCGTCTATCGCAGTACTCAACATGTGTTAACTGGCTGTATTGTCTTCACAAAATCTATTTGACTTGTTCCTGTCACAAGACCGTTTCGCAAACTGTTTTATAAACTCTTCCGTAAACATGCGATAACGACATTCCATGACAGTATCGTGTAGAAGAATGCAGCATGTTTTACTGTAATGAAAGTGATCATGCTGCCGTCTAGATCACCTTTATCGAACATCACCCAGGCAACTGTCAAATTATGTGAACCATGGTGGCTACACCTTTTGACATCGCCGTTTCTTGAGGTTGCACACTCGTTTATACATCACATGCATCGAAAGAAACATCCTTCATTACAACCACTCATTCATTCATTCATTCACCACTTTGGCAAAAAATTATAGAACATGTAATGGATTTGAAAATATGGAACACTGGCCACATGTGTTTATTGTGCGAATACATAAAATATACTCTATAAAAGACGGCGCCATTTCTCTGAATACACTACTGCCGTGTCTTATGTTTGCTAAATATAAAATATCCTCGAGAAACGGACACGCAATAAAATTGGATAAATATGACGGTTAAACAATAACTTAATGTTATCCTAAGAACATGGCATTTCGGGAAACGTTTATATTGATGTCCCTCTACAGATTTAATGAACCGAAAATATACGCAAGCATGCAGTCTTGTAACGTACCGTTCGAGTCTCCTTGGGAACTCGCAACTCCTCCATAAAATCCAGGGCGACCACGCCGTATGTTTTGACCAAATCCCCGAAAGGATTCAGGTTTAATAGGAGACTTCGTCGTAACGGGGCCCTCACCGGCTACAACATAATCAAATTACCGAATACATATAGAAGAAAAGAAAAGTGTTTAAATATATACGACAAAACATGTGAATTCACGGATGCCTTAGTGTGTAGCAGTATTATAGGCTAAGCACACATTGCACGTTACCACCAAACTGATATGGTTTATTGGGTTTGTACTGCCATAGTCTAATAGACTTGCTCGTGTCACTAGCAGCTTTCGCAAACGATTTTCAAGAACTCTTTTGTAATCATGTGATAACGGACTGGCAACAACAACGATATTCCATGGCAGTTTCGTGCAGAAGATCGCAAAATATTTGACTGTGGTGAACGTGAATTTTTCCGTCTAGATCACCTTTATTGAATCTCACCAAATTCTGCGAACCGCGGTTGCTACACGTTTGGCATCGCAGTTTCATTAATGTTGCACACTAGTTTATACGTCACATGCATCAACTGAAATGTCCTTCATTACAACCTACAGGTAAACCAGATCAATATTTGTGGTAAGGGATTTGAAAAGAAGGAACACTGGCCACACGTGTTTATTATGAGATTTTAAAGAACTCTTTTGTTATCATATGATAACGGACTGGCAACAATAACGACATTCCATGGCTATTTCGTGCAGAAGAATGTAAAATGTTTGACGGTGAAGAAAGTGATTATGTCCGGTTATACCAGCTTTATGGATCCTCACCCGGGCAACTGTCAAACTATATGAACGGAGGTGGCAACACTTTTGGCATAGCCTTCTCCTTTGTATTGCACACGCGATTATACACCATATGCATCGATAGATATGTCCTTGATTACAAAGGAGAGATTAATAATTTCACCGCTTTGGCAAAACTTAAAGAACAACTGTGGTAAGATATTTTAAAATACTGAACACTGGCCACTTGTGTTTATTGTGAGAATACAAGAAAGGTACTATATGGAAGACGGCGCTTTTTCAGTGAACACACTATTTACGAGTCACACGTAACTGTAATTTTCCAACAACTCACAAAGCGTCACAGATCTAACATTGTATAGTTAGGAATTGAAGCGATATTGTAAACTTTGTTCAACAATAAGTTGCTAATAATAACAACAACTATTTCCTACGCGATACCACAAATTGTTCATTGTCTTGGTACATATCGTCCAAGTCGCCATCACCGTCCGGCAATCCTGTTGGAAATCCTGGGAGCCAGCCCTGGCCATGTCCACTGCCGATGCATTGGCCATACCCACGGCTCATGCCTAGGCCACGCCCACGGCCCATGCCTTGGCCATGTCCACGGCCCATGCCTTGGCCATGTCCACGGCCCATGCCTTGGCCATACCCACGGCTCATGCCTATGCCACGCCCACGGCCCATGCCTAGGCCACGCCCACGGCCGATGCCGTGGCCATGGCCACGGCCCATGCCTTGGCCATGTCCACGGCCCAAGCCTAAGCCAAGTCCACGAAACCATTCTGGACGTTCCGTCGTAACACTTTCTTCTACACCACAACCGAAATACAGAATATATAAACATATATTTTACGAGGCTTCGTGTTATCGCCATCTATATAAACAGAATGAGGAGAAAATAACTAGGCCAGGTTCGTTGCGTAGACAACACAATATCTTATTTCATGTAGTAGGACGGATAATATATATATATATATATATATATATATATATATATATATATATATATATATATATATATAATATATATATATATATATTATATATATATTATAAATATATATATATATATATATATATATATATATATATATATAATAAACATGAATACACGGATATTATAGGCTACGTATACATTGCATATAACCTCCAACCGCTACGGTTCATTGAGCATGCATATCCTTCTTGTCATCTACGAAAACGGCACAGCACAACTGCGAGGTTGTTCTGAAGGTGTGCTCTATCATATCAAAAATACGTGCTACCCTAGCCGTTGAGTGGTAATCATCATATTATCTTCTATTTTCGTGCCGTTGTGCAATGTCGCAACATAGTTATAGTGATATGCTCTTGTACCTGTCAATATACATTTCAAAGCAACATTTTCAACGAATGTCTATATGACCAGTATTCCGCATATACGTGCAAATGATTGATATCCAATAGCAAGAACAGTCCGCTGAATTTATTTGTACCGCTGGCGTCTATTGCAGTACTCAACATGTGTTAACATTCCATGGCAGTTTCTTGCAGAAGAATGCAAAATGTTTCACTGTGAAGAAAGTGATTACGTCCATTTATACAAGTTTTATCGACCCGCACCCGGGCAACTGACAAGGTTTAGGAACGGAGGTGGCAACACGTTTAGCATCGCCGTCTCCTTGATAATGCTTACTCGATTATACACCACATGTATCGACATATATAGCCTTCATTACAACGGAGAGCTTAATCTGTTCACCGCATTGGCCAAATTTATAGAACAACTGTGGTAAGATATTTTAAAATACGGAACACTGGCCACTTATGTTTACTGTGCGAAAACAAGAAAAGGTACTTTATGGAAGATAAGATTTCCGGGTCACACGTTGTTGGTAAATGTAAGTTTCCAACATCTCACAAAGCGTCACGGATATAACATCGTATTGTTGGCAATTGAAGCGATATTGTAAGCTTTGTTTAACAATGAGTTGCTAATAATCACAAGTTTTCCTACGCGATACCACAAACTGTTCATAGTCTTGTTACATACCGTCCAAGCCGCCATCACCGTCGTCTGGCAATCCTATTGGAAATCTAGGGCCACGGCCACTGCCGATGCCTTGCCCATGTCTACGGCCACGGCCACGGCCACGGCCACGGCCACGGCCACGGCCACGGCCACGGCCACGGCCACGGCCACGGCCACGGCCACGGCCACGGCCACGGCCACGGCCACGGCCACGGCCATGGCCACGGCCACGGCTACGTCTATGGCGCATGCCTTTACCATGGCCCATGCCTTGGCTATGGCCACGGCCCATGCCTTTGCGAAATCCACGAAACCATTCTTGTTCGATAGGACGTCCCGTCGTAACACTTTCCTCTTGTTCTACACCACAACAAAAATGCAGAATAAATAAACATTAATTTTACGCAGCTTCGTTTAATCGTCATCTATATAAACTGAATGACGAGGAAACACTAAGTTCATAGCGTAGCAAGCCAATATCTTATTTCACATAGAAGAACGGACAAGTATTTAAATATGTACGACAACACATGTGAATACATGGATACCTTAGTATTTAACATTATTATAGGCTAAGCATACATTGCATATTAACCCCAAACCGCTATGAATTATTGGGCATGTACATTCATCTTGGCATCTACGAAAACGGCACAGCATAATTGCAAGGTTGCTCTGAAGGAATGCTCTGTAGTAGTAAATCAATTTTGATTTTTAGCAATGAGCAATTAGGAACTACCAGAAACACAAATATTTACTGTTGTAGAGAAACAACAGGTATGTGCACGTATATAATATGTTAATGTGTTTTATAAGCAGACCAATTGAGAGCACAGATGGCTGGCTTTATGAAGTCGGCACAATTACCGAACCAGAACATCACCAAGTAAGAACGACAAGCCCTGGTGGAACTGACGAAAGAAAAGGGCATACTGATCCTGCTGGCAGACAAGGGGAAACCAACAGTCATAATGGACACTGACGAATATGAACAGGAAGTTACAAGAAATATAAGAGGAAGTTAATATATATTATAAACAAGCTGAAAGATGAGGGCAATATTCACATATGAACAGTACAAGTACATGTATCATATAGCAGAGAATGTACCAAGAAAGTAGTGTACTCCCAAAATCCATAAGCCATAAACCCTCTTAGACCGATAGTTGACAACACAGGGTCTATAGGGTAATAGCACTCGCGACACTGACATTCGGCATCGTGTTTATGAAAGAATGTGTAAGTATTGACGCTGCAATGGTTTATTGGACTTGGTTTTCAACTTTAAAATGTTATTGCGTTAGAGCATTGTATATTATATGACTGACAA
>JAODUO010000124.1:210000-217500 GCA_025642075.2 Ridgeia piscesae
AGGAATCCAGGGCACATAGTTATATAAAAATCAATCAAACACATAATCATCTGTTCCGGAATGTGACCCATCCCGAAATAGTCCATGGCACTAACGTATATAAATACATATAAACAAATGCCCAGAACACTTAGTCCACTCTGGATTACTCGAAACCTGATAAAATATAACCACTGCAACACTTGTGACAAGTAGTGTTAGTTCACACACATTTTTGTACAAGTGCAAGTTATTATTTCATGATATATGTCCTACAGGTAACAGTTATCAATCTCTTGCGTATCAGTACAGTATTGGCCGTACTACCATCTGGAAGATAATCCCATATACATATTCAGCAATCTATCTGGCACTGAAGGACAAATATAATAGATGTAGAGTTGGGCTGTTTTTGAAATCATTAATTCCGTTAATAATAAATAACACATTTAATTATAGTACATAAATAATTTACTCATTAGGTGTTAAAACATTACTTTAATTAAATATATGAAAACATCAGATCAATCATTATGGTCGGTTGCCCATAATATAAACCATTTCCTTTTGATATATAACAACCCATGGAAAGAAACTGCCTGACCATGTTTTGTACGTGAAATTAAAAGTTCTTGCAACTATGAACACAATACCAAACAAGTTGGACCACACTGCTAGACACATAACTATAAGGAATATCCTACTTAGTTAATTGGAACAACTGTGATATCCCAATTCTGGCTTGAGCAATATCAAACTGATATAGACAAAAGGAACACTGGATACACCGATGTAGTATACAAAAGTCCCAGCTTCAGCAACAGTGTTGCATTATTTTATTTTTGTGAAATCATTTCATCAACATACATTTCAAATGAGCGGCAACACACAAATAAGTGTTAACACCAATATCATCCCTTGGTGTGGAATTGAAGACATGAAGTCTTCATGCAAGATATCCATTATTTGGATCATAATCTCTTCCTTGCATCATTGTAGCCTTTTTTCTGAAAGCAAAATGGCATACACAATCAATTGTATGTACATTACATATTTTTATTAATAATCACATATACATACACATTTATGAGGATTTATGTCATGTTTATTATAATATATTGTGCTGACTCAGTAACATTTATTAGGGTACATGTATGCAAACAGACTGTTTCGGAACTACAAGAAAGGCATTCTTATAAAATAGACTGGCAGATTAGAAAATTTCATAAAAGACGCCAAGGTTAAAAACCGTGTGTCCTATCTGTACTGACTGTGCATTAAATATCCTTATAATGGCTGTGTCCAAAGGTTTGTATTCATAGTTCTTTCATATCACATCTATATACTAAATCAGTCATACATATTATATTAAGGTTAAGCAAATACACTATTGCGGTATTAGAACATGTTTCTTGCGAACAAAGACTGGCCAAGTCAAAAGCTTACAAAAGACGCATACAATAACCGTGTGTCCTACCTGCATTGACAGCACATTACATTTGTTTCTCGTGTCATGAGCCAGAGATAGAACGTAAAGCTATTCCTTATCAGGTTTAAAAAGGAGTACGGACGCTTTTTACATGTTCAATTTTAGGTCATGAGTGTATAATGTGTATTTAATTACACATTCAAATATTTTCCCACAGACAGGCACTGATAGTCACTGTCATCAGTCACCAGTGCCAGTGCCGCAGTGGTAGTCATTCACTCATTGGTAACATGTGTTCCCACGAGCATTGTGTTGAAACGTTGAAACGTTTAAAATTCAATTATTAGGCAACTAAAGAGCAGTTAATGGAGTGATCCTAATTTAACGATGTCGCTGTTTCTACTTACTTCTGATAAAGGTCTGACATCGAAGTTTGAACGGTCCACTCATCATTCGATGCCAACGACGTCGGCGTTGCTGTCTCCGATATATTCCTCCATGTTTGTGAATATTGCTTCAAGGGGCGTCATCATTGAACACTTGCAGGTTATTCGTAACCGTCTGTCTCTCTTTGAAACGCTGATTCGCACCATTCCAAAGCGAATGTTTTACGGTAAAGCTTGAAGTGAGAGGTTTGCCAAATCAGTATCTGCCATTTTTAAGAAGGTCGAAGTTCAACTTAGTGCTGTCATCTCATTGGTTGTTTAGTCCGAGTCACCCGTACGAGTGCATCGTACGAGTGACTCGGTCGTGCATGCTACACGTACGATTTTACATCCGATTTTGCGATACACGTATGAATCGGATGGTTTCATCCAAGTCACTCGTACGAGTATATCGTACGTGTGTCACCACCTTTAGGAGTGACAGTAAGTCGCCAGGACATTCCACGCTGCTGCGACGGTGTGAACGAATGTATCGCCGACGTTGGTTTGTGATCTAACCACAATACTATTACACTCAGAAGAAAGAAATGAGAAATAACGACGACGAATGCAATGGAAAACACTCGCATGACAAACGGAACATCAACGGTATAGCCGTCGCCGACTTCCTCAAGGTACACGGCCTGTTTGTCTCTAATATTGCACTCTAACACGCTCCACGTCACAATTGACAGACTATCGGGTATACGCCGGTACATCACTCACAACAATCGATCTCGGGGAAATGTTCAACGTTTGGGATCGAATCGAGAAGTCACGCTTGGCAAAAAGCGTTCGCTTATAACAGCGAGTTGTTAGCCAACGCATCCTTCCGCGCACGGTTTCGTGATGTCGTATTGGAGTCGCTGTCGTAAGTTAACGCGAACAATCAGCCAGCTCGAGATGGAACACGGTGGAATACGCCCTGAATTCGGCGGTAAACTGGCCATTGGTCGGACCGCCCCAGGAGCCAGACATGGAAATGTAAGCGAAACAAGGCAAGCTGAAACTGTGGCTCCAAAACACGTCAAACGCAATCCGCCGAATCGACCTGAGGCGTCAGTGCAGTACGATAATGCACGCTATGCGCCGAGAACCGAAAAAGTATAATGGGGTTTGGAAGATCATGAACTGCTCGACCTAGGCAAAGGTTTGCTCGTGCTACTACAGAAGCCGGTTACCGATAGAAACGTTGGCGAATTTACGTCCGATAGTCTTAATTTCGGTAGTCAGAGAGACACTGTCACATATCGTGCTATCGAAGATCGCGCCGAAAGTTAACGACTACCTATCGCCGTCACAATCAGGATTCCGGCATGGACGCAACACTGCCGACGTCACTTTCGGATATTGCAGGCTATGTGCGAAAGCGCAGCGTCAGCGCGAGTCGCCTGAGTTTCTCGGCATCGACCTGAGTCGTGCCTTCGATTCCACACGACGCGACAACCTACTAGACACCTTACACACTTTCCCCGGCGAGTCGGATCATCGAATGGTTCGTTTCCTACTCGCCACCAACTCGCTCGAGCCGCGCCTGTCAACTGGTTAGTGTCATTTATTCGCGACAATCATCGGCACACCGCAACGTGACAGCCTCAGCCCGGTATTATTTAGCGTATTTACCGTCTAAGCGGCACTCAATTACCAACGATCGCATCTCCCGGCGCGTCGACCACTGACGCCACCCTACAGCACGACGTCGAGTACGCAGACGATACGTATTTCGTCTGGTCTTCGCGTTCGGTTCGTTCCTTGCCGATATCGAGCTGATCGCGCCAGCTTGCTTGGCTGAGTGGTCGCTAACGATCAATGCGTGGAAAACAAAAAGACAAACATCATCCGACACGCAGACCGCATAGAGGAACAGTGCCGCATGACATGCATGCTTGGGTCGCTCCTCGGGAAAACAGCTGGCTAACGTCGCCTTCCGCAGCTGTGGACACTGTGGTTCAGGTATATGTCTCGCTACAACGACGTTACGCAGCTCTTGTCGTGCCAGTGTTACTGTTAACGTACAACATAGGTATATGAGGATTGTCAACCGTATAACGACATCACCTAGATGAGTACCACCGTCGTCATATCATATGCCAAATGATCGGCATATATTTGCCTCATTGTATTTCGAACGAGGCACTGTACCAGGGGGTGTCGATGTTGTCCCGAGAGAAATCGTCTTGACAGCAAGACGAAGCCTATATGGCCAGGTACTTCGAATACCGCCAGATACATCCGCTAGGCGAACGACGTACAACCACTTCGCCGCAGATGTCGACGCTCAGCGCGCACTCGACCGGGAACAATGATGAAAGTTGCGACGATACATCGCACAATAAGAATGAACATAAAATCCGTAGAATTGAACTTTTACACTATTTATTATTTACATATGTATTACATTTTAATACATTTCCTACTGGCATCTTAGCAATGATTTTTATGTTTTTATATCGTAGGGACATTTTAATTATACAATTTTATAATACTTATTTATTTATCTGATATATATATCATACTATTTTATTAACTTTATTTATTTATCTGATATATGTATATTAAACCTACTGTTGCAAAACGCGGCATATGTGGACACAAGCGAAACATACTTGCATTACATCGCGTCTGCGACAATGAAGTGCTATAATAAATAGAACGAAGACTTCTAGCTGGTTTACAAACATAAATTAATTTATGCAGATGCACAAGAGAAAGTTCAATATTATACGCAAGTTTTGCTTTCGTGTAAGTAATTCGCTGCTGAACAGGCAGCCAGAAAAATTGGCGCAGTAATGATAAGGCTCGGTCGCATCGCCGGGTTATTAAGCGAAATGATGCATTCTGCAGTCGCTGCAGCCTGCCGATGTTCGTGGCATAAGTACAAAAGAGGAGCCAATTGCATTAGTATAAAACTGACGTAACCATTGCATTCAGGACAGGTTCTGCAGTCGGTTTTGGTAGGTACCGATGAATTTGGCCGTTGTTGCGTAATTGCAATGAGTATGTTGTAATTGTTGTAAGAGAAACCTACTTTGTCATGTCACGGTGTGTGTTTAAACAGACGCCAAGTATTTCACCCAATCGGCAGCACGGGTGTATTCGGACCCAACACATGTAGTCCAGCAGCCTAATCAGATGCCGACATCGGTACAACTGGAAGAACCTCAGTTTTTGCATCGTTCATCCGCAAATAGTTGTATGTCATCCAGTGCTTAATGGCGTCAATACAGTGTTCACGACGTTCCATAGGGCTCGTCAAAACAATCGTCGGCATACTAGTGGTACTTTAGATAATGTTTACAAATGATATCACCGACCGCTTGCATTATTATTTAAAGAAAACAGTTGTGGATATCACACTGATCCTTGCGGCGCACCGCTGTACAACATTTACGGTCCTAGTGATGAAGATCGTTCGGTAGCAAAATGTAGCTCTTGCGAATGGGTCCAGTTTCATGCTGCCAGTACATCTCTACCTTTGTCTTGCTCTTCGACTTCTTAGCTTGCCATGAATACTCTTCTGATGTCAACACTCTTGTTGAATCTATCTTCACTCGTTTTTCATATGTCCTTCCCATATAATCCTGTGTCCGACTACTTTCATCTTAATTCTTGTTGTGTTTTAATCCCATTATCTCCTCTATCAAATCCGTTATTGTGTCTGTATCTTCCCGTGTTATTTTACAGTTGTTTCCGCTACCTGTGGCTGTGTAACTGTGTAACTGTCCCCAACCCATATACATGGTACGCTGGCTGGTATCACTCAGATTCCTATACTTTTCCTTCCCAGACATATCTATATAATAATAATAATAATAATAATAATAATAATAATAATAATAATAATAATTATTATTATTATTATTATTATTATTATTATTATTATTATTATAAAAATAATAATAAATAAAGCATGTTTTGGCATTTTCAACATGCAAGTACATTTCATGCTAAATAGGACTGTGCTATGGCATTGAGTCACGTGGTGCAGATACATAATGAAATGAAATATGACAAATAAATATAAAATATAAATAAACTATTATTTAAAATGACACATACAAAATATTATGTTGATCTAATTAATAAAATACTATATCTCAGATGACATATACAATGATACATTATATATTTTTAAATTATTAGGTTAAGCTAATAATTAAATCAATAAATACACCAATAAGTAAATAGTATATGTTTATAATGTCATTTAAAATATAAAAACTATTTAAAATTGAATTATATATTTAATATTGAATGCGTCCAAATTAGAGTATTATTTTTTTAAAGTTGATTAAAAATTATATTAAACATTATATTTAAAATTATTATGTTAAGCTACAATGTCACAATAAAATAAAATTCGTTGTTCAGCACTATCGATCCGCTCTACGAGAACAGGTACACCAACACTCCAGCATCAGAAAAAGAACAAGCCCGCCAAAATGTTGAAAACTAAAGCGATTTGTTTTCTTACTGATGCTTCTAAAACGTTTGCCTGACGCTAATAATTCGAATATAGATGAGCGGGGTGAGATAGAACTGAATAAGAATCTCACAGTTATAGTAGAAATGCAATTTAAAACAAGTAATATGTTTTGTGATTGTTAAGACAGGTGGTTATAGTGTCAGACAATTTAACTGCAATAGAGCGGTAGATGGTAGACGCATGGGTCGTCCATTAACAACAAACTTGTAGCCTTTCCTATAGAAACGTATGTAACTTACCCTTGTCTCGTTTCTGGCGTGACTCCAATGGTGCAAGTACTTCAACGGGAAGAGCGTATTTCCCTAACGGTTCAACCGGCGAGAGTAAAACCGCCAACACGAATATTGGCAGCAGCATCTATCTAAAAATACATAAACACTTTTTTATTTGCATAACTGGGCTTGCTACTTTGATTTTTAACAAACATCATCGTACATCTTTAGGCGGAAATTTCATCATACATCGTTTGACGGAACTTTCGGCGAGGGCGCCACGGGACACAACTCATGGGTCTTATATGCGCTGTGACTGCGTAAATTGTTCGTGTGTCACGTGAAACAGGGTGAAACCACGCATACCCGAGGCATGAATATTAGAACACAACACATTATTTTTATTTTTTGACACATATATATAATATATATACATAAATAATATATATATATATATATATATATATATATATATATATATATATGTGTATATAATATATATATATATATACACACACACAACACACACACAAACACACACACACACACACACACACACACACACACACACACACACACACACACACACACACACACACACACACACACACACACACACACACACACACACACACACACACACACACACACACACACACACACACACACACACACACACACACACACACACACACACACACACACACACACACACACACACACACACACACACACACACACAAGATTATTCATCGTCCATCACAAACGTGCTACTAGTTATCATCACGTATTTCAAAAATTATTTTCGCAATTAATTAATCTCATTTGCTAATAATTATGACATGCATTTAAAACATTTATTTCTATTGTTATTATATACATTTTATTTTGGCAATGAATATTGTGGTCACTTGCTAATAATTATTATGACATGCATTTAAAACAAAATTTATTTCGATTTTAACTACA
>JAODUO010000124.1:222500-235000 GCA_025642075.2 Ridgeia piscesae
GTTGTAGAACGTATTCCTTGCTTTGTATGGAACGTATTGTTTTACCCTGCACAGAAGTGCGAGTTTTCCAGCAATCGTGTTGTTTATAGTTTATATATGGGCCTTCCAGGTGAGAAAATTATCAATATAAAACTCACGTCACCTCTCACTTTCGACCCCTTGAAGTTTGTCTCCCTTGTTACATGTTAACGTCCGCTTTGATAAGGTGTTGCCAATTTTGCAGGGTCGTGACTATCATGATCTTGGTTTTTTCAACATTGACGACCATCCTATTTTCCTCACACTAATTGGATATTTCCTGTACATCGTTGTTTAGCTTTAGTTCGATTTCATGTACGTTCGTACCACAAGCACTGCTGGTGGAATCGTCAGCATACATGTCCACATTGCTTATTGTTCATAAACACAATAAAGAACAGTGTTCCCAAAATAGAGCATTGAGGGACTCCCGTTGTTATTTCAGATAGATCTGTCTGTTTGCCCTTGAACAAGACAAACTGTTTGCGATCTGACAGGTATGACGAGAGCCATCGCATCGATTGTTGTGAACATCCATATATGGCCAATTTATCCAGTACAATTGTGTGGTTCACAAGATCAAAACTTTACGCAGGTCTAGTAGCACTACACCATTCACACGTCCTTTGTCAATCGCCGACGCCCTCTTATGCACCATGTGGTTCAGTCTCTCTCGCAAGTGTGCTTAGCACGGAAACCCGAATGACCGTCTGCATGTTGTGAGACATGAGATACATGCTGTCATGTACATGTCACTGCAATATTTTGCTGAGAGCACACAAGACTGATATCGATCGATAATTGCCTTTGTTTTCAGTAGGCCCCTTCTCGTGTAATCTTCGCAAGTTTCCACAGCGTTGGAAATTGTCCACTGACAATGCCTTTGTCAATGAGTGTTGTGACGGACACTGTGATGGCAGGCGCAGCTGCTTTCAACAGTCTAGCACTGATTTTGGTCGGCTCCTGTGGATTTGTCAGAACGGAGGGCCGTGAGTGCTACTGTGTGGCCAAAGAGAGCACAATTTGGCAGATAGCATCCTGTGACATTGGGGAATGATTTAGGGATTTGAATCCCCAAAAAGTCTCCTCCGCCTGACAAGTTAGTGTCATAAATGAATATCTGCAAGTCTTTTTTCTGCAATATAATGGCCATATTTCCACATAGAAAACGTCCCATGGCCATAAGCTTCGATTTGACACCACGATGACCTCTATCTCGACATTTTTATAGCCGCTGTCGGTGAAAAGCCTAACCCACCCCCTAAATCACTGACATTTTAATTATCCAATGGTGTGTCTTCTAATGCGCTACTATCTTTATTTTAGTGATAGTAATCATGGTCTAGATGTTGATTTAATGTATTTCAATATTGTTCTTAACTGTGCGGGCGCTAAAAAAATTACGCTTGACAATGAAGCATGTAGTATTGATTGCGCAGGCGCGAAAAACGTATAATGCTTGACCATGTACCATGTACTATCTCATTTTGAAACTATGCATCTCCAGATGTCACCTCTGCATCTACAGATGTCAATGTATGATTGGATGCATAATGTGCTGTTGCCGTTCTCGTTAATTTAGTCCCCGACTACTCGCTCTTGTTGCTAACTGCAGCAATGCACTAAATTAATACGTACCTTCGTAGAAGTACTTCGGAATCTTCGCCATGACGCGCAAAAGTACTTGCGATTTGTTTGTGTGCCATTGTATGCCGATCTCGCGTAAAACACGTGACCGAAAAAGCACAGTAGGATGACAGCTGATTATTGTTTCACCAGTTATGCTCGGTGTAAATACAGTTCTTTTTTGACGAGTAAATAACAAGATTTACCAAGATTGCTACCTAGAGAATCAACAGAGCTAAAGAATATCAAGTGTGGAGTCCCACATGGATCAATCCTGGGCCCGGTACTATTTATTTTATACATAAATGACATGTGTGAAGTGTCAAAATTGTTCAATATTATCTTGTTTGCAGATGCCACTAGCATTTTTACTCAACTACGAATATTTTGGATATAGCATGTACAGTTAATAACGAACTAGGAATACTAGATATATGGTTCAGAATTAATAAATTATCGCTTAATGTGAACAAATCCAATTATTTGATCATGCTTGCAAATTAAAAACAGCATAGACCAACAATAAACATCACTTTGAATGGAACGAACATTGAGCAGGTGTCACAAACAAAATTCCTTGGTGTAATCATTGATGAAAACTTAACGTGGAGAGAGCAGGAAAAAACGGTTGAAACGAAGGTATCAACAAGTATAGCCGTTTTGTATAAAACAAAGGATGTTCTTGAGATTCAAGCATTACGCACGTTATACCAATCACTTGTTGAACCATAATGTCTTATTGCTATGAAATATGGGAAAATACGTATCCGTCTAGACTCATAAAACTCTGTTACAGAAAAAAGCTATACGAATAATCTATAGTCTTGATTACCATGGTCATACATCTTAATTTTTTCATTGCTCAAAAATCCTTAAACTTCAATATTTAATTACACATGGAACTATGGTTATGCTTTATAAAGCAAACAACCACTGTTTAGAAGGTCGTGTACAAACGTTTTTTAACCCTCATATGGAACGGTCTAGCAAGTGATATAACACAGTTGCCAAGTTTGCAACAATTTAAGAAAAGATTAAAGTCGACGTTACTTTCTTCGTATTTATGAACAGTTAACACAATGATAAAAAATACCATTACTGTTGCTTTGTATTCAAACTTGTAACTGTTATTACAACTACTATGCATTTTCGTTGAAAAGGGCATAGCGCCTTACTTCTGCTATGTCCTTTTAACAGCAGCAGCGATTCACCAATCATGGAAATGTATTAGATTGTATTGTCTTTACCATTTTGTATTGTATTATTTTCCCATAATATGTTGTATATTCCTGTGTTGTTGTTGTTAAATAAACTTTCATTCATTCACTCTAGATGGCAGGCGGACAAGGAAGCCTTTTGACTTATCGAGAGTCCAACTTATCTACCTAAATGTACCCCGCCTTTCTTAGGTATATCTCGATTTTATTTTTAAACTTATTAACACTACTGGCACCTACACCATCAGCTGATCCATTATTCTAGTGTTCTTTGTGAAATTGAAAATTTCTAATAGCTAGTCTATAGTGTTTTTTTTATGTAACTCCACGTCATCTAGTCCTTCTCGCTTCCTTAACAGAGAAAATTATATTTCTGTCAATATTTTAATACCCATTCAATATTTGAAACACATCTATCTGATCTCCTCTCAATCCCCTGGTTTCTAGTCTTGTTAAACCACATTCTTTTAGACGCATTTCCTAACTAATATTCCTGATTCTGTTTTTTCGTTTCGGTTGCTGTCCTTTGTACTCTTTCTAGCATATCAATATCATTCTTGCGATATGGCCTCCATGCTTGTATACACTATTCTAAATGAGGCCTAACTATTGTTTTGAACAGCTGTATTATTAGTTCTTTTCCCTTGTACCCTATATATCGCCTAATTAATCCTAGCATTTCGTGGTTTCCCTTCGCTGCTGCAATTCCACACTGAGCTGATACTCAGCACTAATAGTTAAGCTAAGTCTTTTCCTTTACGGTAGTATTCGTACAGTACCACCCATTGTATAATGTGCGTCTTCATGCCCATGTCCTGTGTGGAGTCACTTACACTTCCCAAAATTAAACATAATTTGCCACTTCTCAGACCATTCTGTCAACTTATTAAGATCATCTTGTAAATGTTGTCTATCTGCGTCACTTTTAATTTCTCTAAACACTTTTGTATCGTCCGCAAACTGCAAAACCTAGCTTGTTATATCATCATCCAAATCACTGATGTATATTAAGAATAAAATTGGTCATAATACTGATCCCTGCGATACTCCTCTCAAAACCGATTTTCAGTTTTAAACCTCCCTATCAACTATTACTCTATCTTCTATCAATAATCCATTATTCTATCCAGTTAATCATGCCATTTCCTATGACACGGGCCTTTAGATTAAGTAGTAATCTTTGATGTGGCACTTTGTCCAGAGTTTTTTTAATCTAATAGATTATATCTGCTGGTGATCCTTCATCTATAAACTTTGTGAAATCTTCCAAAAACATAACATATTTGTTAAGCATGACCTCGCTTTTAGAAACTCATATTAAGATGGGTTTTTCAATTATTTTTAACAAGAAAATCAACCAAGTGATCTTTAGTTAGTCTTTCTAATACAAATACAAATCACCAATGTTAAACTCATTGGTCTATAGTTCTCGGACTTGTTTCTCGAACCTTTTGTAAATGATGGTATCATGTTTGCTTATTTCATTCTAACGGAACTACTCCCTCTCGAACCTTTTGTAAATAATGGTATCATGTTTGCTTATTTCATTATAACGGAACTACTCCCTCCTCTAATGAAAAATTGAACAATGTTGCAAGCGATACGCTACTTTGTTCTATAATTTCCAATAGTAATTTTGAGGAATCCCATCCACTCCAGGTGATTTGTTATCCTTCATATCCCTTATTTTCTTAGCTACCATTTTTTGCGTTACAATTAGTTGTCCTAAATAGTCTGGCTATCTCTCTCTCTCTCTCTCTCTCTCTCTCTCTCTCTCTCTCTCTCTCTCTCTCTCTCTCTCTCCCTTCGAACTTAGTCTCTGGTACTGGTAATGCACTAATATATTCTTTGATAAACACCGAACTAAAGTACTCATTTAAGTTTTCTGCTATCAAGAATCCATCTGATATTATGTTTCCTGAACTATATATTTACTTCGAACATACACATACACACTCTTGCTGTCATGTTTTATATTAAAAGCTAATTTATATTCATAGTTTCTCTTTGAACGTCTAATTTCAGCTCCATAGTCCCGTTTACTTCGTTTATGGCGTTTTGTACTTTCTCATTGTCTTCTATGCTTGTGCTTGTTCTTCGATAAACTAACCCAACAGTTAATGTTGCGTTTCCTGTAACTATGTTACACCAGGCAGCATTTCTTCACTCTGCATCTTTTTCAAATATTATTTCATAAGCCTGGATGGATTCTTTAATATATAAAATAAATCCACCTCCCCCTCTTCTATCTTTCCTAAACCTATTATGTGAGGGTCAATATCTTCTACCATAATGCTTAGTTCATTTAATTTTGTTTACTAAGCTCCTTGCATTAAACAAACACATTTATAACCAAATTCAATAGAGTTTTCCAGACTGTTCTTTGCTGGTTTTGTTGTGCTGTTTTTATCTATGCCTCTAGTATTTGACTTCTCTATGCGTCCCCCTAAAAATCTAGTTTAAATAGTTGCAACCTGTTCCACTGTCTATATATCGAAGCAGCTTCTCAGAGAACACTGCTGCGCGCTCTCCACTTAGATGGAGGCCATGTCTCATGTACATGTCTTCTTATACAGACAAGTACGCATTGTTTAATTAAACTGACTGTGCATACCAGTGAAACTATTTACATATTAGACATCAATGCATAAAAGAATTGGATTGGCGATGGGCAAACGAGTTGATTAGGCACCTTTAAACCGGACTACAAGTGTGTGGTGCAGCGAACTGCAAACGAAGCCATTCAAGGATATTATCACCGTATGTGATGGCCTGACCTCGACTCCTAGGGCGCGCCTGCTCTTGTGTGTTTGAGTGCGTTATAAACACTGATGCAGAAGCTTAAGTAATCCTGCACATCCCAAAGAACATTTCGATAAATTGGATTGGTGTTTGACCCGTTAATTTCCAGTTCGTATCCTCTTATTGCATCCTCACGTTGTGAAGTCGATGTGTTTTATGCAGCGCACATTTTCTTCTTGTTACTTATCATCATCATAAGATGTTTTCACGGACCGACATCATATTCTGGCCAGTAGATACACAGCAAATAACGCATACACCACATGCACACACACGCGTACACACATACGCTGCACGCACGCACACACAGCAACATTTTACAAACACGCACGCACGCACGCACGCACGCACGCACAGACACACACACACACACACAGACACCCAGACACCCAGACACCCAGACACCCAGACACCCAGACACCCAGACACCCACACACACACACACACACACACACACACACACACACACACACACACACACACACACACACACACACACACACACACACACACACACACACACACACACACACACACACACACACACACACACACACACACACACACACACACACACACACACACACACACACACACACACACACACACACACACACACACACACACACACACACACACACACACACACACACACACACACACACACACACATTTAGATTATAAGTACTAGCAACAATAGTATATGTAACATACATAAAATACAAATCGTGACTAAAATATTAAGACGTATATATATCCATGCTACTCTTGCCCCTCCTCCGTCATTTGAAACAAAGCACAAAGGCGCATCAAGACAAACCAGTTGTCAACAAGTTGGACAATATGTTTTATTGATGGTAGCAAGATCGTCGCCAGTACTGTTGATTGTCAAGTTAGAGTGCGGTCAATTACATATCCCTTTTTCGGCATTTGATGGCCATCGAACTCCGAAATATAGATCTCACGATACCTGCAAAAGCAGTATTTTTATTATAACAACACATAGCACCTATTGTTACTGGTCACTTGCAACATGTGACTTGTCGGTATTGTTACTACATGCATGATTAATGTCACAATGATGAAAAACACATATTGTTTGCTTGCTATTGTAAATATGGATGAATGTAAATTTCCCCGGTGCTAAGGACGAAAGGAAGAAGCAGCCGGTCTTAAAAACCAAACAAAAACAAACAAAAATGACTCTGTCCTCCACTTCAAATAATGAACACAAGGGCGTCCCACTGCCGAGTGGAATGACACATGTATGAGGACTACCGTGTGACGACCAAAGGACGCGACTGTAGAAGCTGGCTGGCTTCGTAGACTAATAGTGATATCATCAGATGTTGGTATCAATCAAATCACTTTATTGTCCTTAAAAAGGATATGCATTTTAGAACTCATGATCACATCTAAAATATATGGGATGGTCACAACAAAATGCAAATGAATTTCCAGATGTATCCGCTACAAGAACAATTCAACCGGGTGACATCAATATGACTCATTTAGCATTTAACATTGCTATAGCGAGATGTTTTACATTTTATACCACTGTATCTCCTTTGAGACGGAAGTACATGGAAGAACGTAGAAAGCGGGTGATCAAACTCAGTAGCGACAGCACGAACTTTCTTCAAAATTGCATGGTAGATTATTTCAGAGAGCTTTGGTGTAGGTAATCCAATGTTCTTGGCGGAAACATGTGAGATTTTCAGAAGCCTGTTACGGTTTTTCACAGAAAGAGCAGGTTAGTAACAAATACTGCAGTAGGTTAAGTGAGGCTCAATTATGCTACGGTAAAGGCGTGGAAGAAGTAGTGGATCAACGTAGAAAGCTCTTAACTTTCGAAGAACGTGCAGTCGCTGGTGAGACTTCTTTTGCACGGCTGTAACATGCTCTGTAAATGACAATTTTTCATCTAACATAACACAGATGTACTTGAATGAATCGACCTGTTCCACAGGTTCATCGTTGATGACAATAGGACTAATGACAGCTTTATTACGACGGAAGTCGATGCACATTTCTTTCGTTTTGGAAACATTCAGATGGCGAAAATTTTTACTGCACCAACAAGAGAAACGTACCACTGAAGAAAGATATGACTGGTATGAGGCAAAATCACTCAAAAGAACGAGCATGGCTGTATCATCAGAAAACCTCACAAATTTGGTAGATGGATCAACACTCCGAGAGTCATTTGTATACAAGGTATACAAAAATGGACTCAGAATACAACCCTGAGGCGCACCTGCACCACGACAGGCAATGCGAATGAAACTGAAGATGTGCTACTCGTGAGGAAGGGAGAGGTAGCGTGTATGAAGGGAGAGGTAGCGTGTATGCACGAATAAAACTGTGGATCAATTGGAAAATGACAGACTGATGCTAGTCATACTGGAACACCCACTTATGATATGACACATCATATCTTCTTACGCTCGCAGTCGGACAAGGGCCACTTTTATGGGCAACTAGAGAGAGAACCACTCAATAAGGAACTGTAATTAATTGATTATTGGTGTTGCCCTAAATGGACATATGGTGTTGAATGGAACAGATGCAACATCACATGGTAATACAAGTTATTTTTATGAAAAAAATAGCAAGAAGAAGGCAGGACGGGGAGGTTTGTCAACTCATTCGGTCTGGTGAACGCAACAATATTGTCCAGTAAAACACAAAATCCCTTTTTTTTGATAAATTTATAAAAGGGAAGAGAGAGAGAGAGAGAGAGAGAGAGAGAGAGAGAGCGTGCATTTGAGTATATGCAACATGTAATAATACGAGTACCGATATGTAGGTAATTATTTTGTCTTTCAAATAAATACAATTTAGCAGTAAAATATGATGGCTAAAAAGTTACGTCACGTGATAGGGTTTTGTCAACTGTTTTAATTAATAAATACATATCTACATCCAAAGTGAAAATATTGATATACCCAATAAAAATAATGTTACTTTCAATAATGCAAATACTTCAAGATATTACATTAATTTTAATGTCTTGTTATCGAACCATTCAGTAACGTTTTCCACAAGTTAGACGACATGACGTCCTAACCAAATATTGCTATGATAATTCGTCCTTAAAGTGTTCCGATAAACACCTCGACTCATGGCCTCGGTGGCCTAGAGACGAGAATGCGAACAGTTTCGACGAGTGTTGAATGCATGTGCTGGATGAGCAGGTGTACGTATTACTACAAAGTAAACACTCCTGAAGTCTTTATAAAAATTGGTTGGATACTTAGAGGTGATGTGAGAAGGATTGTGAAAAAGCAGACACTCACAGAGTGAAATGTATGGTGTAATCGACTTAATACTACGTGCAGTAGAGTGTCTAGTTATTACTGCGATTCTTTGTTAAGCATACATGAATTCGAGGTATACTCTATCAAAACATGATAATCCCTGATGTACTTTCTCTGCAAATCAATGCTTAAATTGTGTATAATCTGCGCAACAAGGTGAAACAAGGTGAAACACGTTTATCTTGATGTCACGTGGTCGATTAATTATGTAGAACGATTATAAAGAAAAATAATATCTGCGCCATGAACCAAGCAATCACCGTTGACTTCAAGCAAGTTTGCTCCGATGCGTCGCCAGGGTGATATGTGATTAATAAAGCCCGTGAATTGATATATAGGCTCTTAAAATATATTTTTAATAATCCCTTTAAGATGCAACTGCGGGCTAGTCACTAAGCTTTGTTAATATTTTGTGATTCCAAAAATTAAACGGCCGTCAATGCCAACATTTCCACCAATCGCTAGTTGAACGTTTTATAGGCGATTCTGGTTCAAATGTAAATACAGCGGCACGGTCTATGAAAGTTACAGATGGGTTTCTGGCTTTATATTTGTATTATTTTACACAGCATGTTTGATTACATTTATTCCACTAGACGACAATGTTTATCAGGCTCCGATATCGGTTGTGTATAGACTGTTATCGTATGTATGTCCTGTGTGATATTCGTTATTTTCCGATTTATTGCAATTGTGTTTCTATGGCACTCTACAGTAGTGCTCCTATTAAAATATATTATAGCCTACTCTACTCTTCTGTCTACATGTTGGAAGTTTTCTTCTGTCTACATGTTGGCAGTTTGTTGCTTCTAGGTTTATATTTAGGATTAGCATGGTTGAATGTAACCCAACATGTAGCAGAATAGTCAGTCTTTATGTCATAATTGTCTGCTATTCATTAAGATGCATTTACAAAATTGGATTACTGCAGTGAAAGTTGCCAAATCCATTCGTTTGCCTATCCTATGTGTAATGTGTTAATAGTCTTAACTACTCTGTACAGTTGGTTTAATACAGTACTGGTACTTAATATAAGAGTTACTGTTTAATGATTTGCTCATGTTACCTGTTCAACGTTAAGCTGGATAATTTCTAGATCTAAGCCACTGGCTCATTTTATGTCAATACTAGCCGTGTTACCTGGCGATGCTTGGAGGAAAGGCATACAACCTTTCAAAATCATGATCCCTCAGATCCCCCCACTGCCCTCGATCAATATTTTAGTGGAGTTGCTCGACTCGTTGCACTGCACACGTTTATTCTAATGATAGCTAAGCATTCAATCTTTCTGATCACTTCCAGTCTTTTGTACTGGAATGTAACCAAACGTCAAATAAAACCCTGTCTACCATAGTCAATCACTTACGTTGTGTAGGCTTCCTTGGTAGAATGCCAACATGTTAGTTGACTCCGCCACATTTTACGTTGCAATCCTCCCAGCTTCGAAAATTGTTTTCGTTTCCTTTACAACCGCCATATATGAACTTTCTGCATTTGTTAATGCTCGCGTTGTAAAAATACCTCCTGAGCGATGCTCGGCACGGTCCTTTCTCACGAGGTAAATCACATAATGAAGCTGAAAGAACGCGAATAACATTACGTAAAACAGGAACATCTATGTACGTTCGAAGCCAATGGCGTAGCCTTAGCTTGACGGATCTAAAGTAAAACTTAGCTTGATATAAAGATTACTGTTTAATGGTTTGCTCATGTTAGTTGTTCCACGCTAAGCTCGGTAATTTCTAGATTTAAACCACTGCCTCATTTTATGTTAACAATAGCCGAGCTATCTGGCGATGCTTGGAGTAAAGGCATTCACCGTGCTAAAATCCTTGAACATTGTGATCTCCTGAGATCACCCCCTACTCCCCTCGATACATACTTTCGCGAAGTTGCTCGACTTATTGCAATGGATAAAAATGCATTGTCTAAATGAAACCAAGCTTTTTAAAATCATATCTAAAAAATAAATCTTTGCGATTACTTTCACAATTTAGGGCACTGGAAGGTGACCAAATTTCAAATTAAACCCAATTTACCATAGGCAATGACTTACGTTTCGTACTTGACTTTTCGATGTCGCCACATGTTACTTTGCAATCATGCATTTGTCGGAAATTGTTTTTGTTTCCTCTACAACCGCCATATATGAATTGCTTGCATTTTTTCGTACTCGCGTCGTAATAAAATCTCTGGTGGGAGCCTCGGCACGGTCCTTTCGTAGCAGAATAGACACAATAATATGCTGAAAGAACGCAAAAACACAACCTAAAAACAGGCAGAACTACGTCTGTTCGAAGACTACTTGTTTGCTTGAGCATAATGTTGCAATAACCATCACACATGGCTTTACAGACCTTACTAAAACGTATTTTTGTGTTCTCCACAACCGCCATATACAGATATATTTCTTGCAATCTTGTATTGTCGGGATGTACAGATACTTGCTAAACTAACCTCGGCAGCGTCCGCTACCATAAAGTAAGTTACAGTATGTTGCTGAAACAACGCGAATAACACAACATTAAACAGGCGAATAACATAATTTAAAACTGAGTTTGTTCGAAACGTACTTATTTGCGTAAACATGTCGGAGCTAAAGTAAACACTTAACTTTCTAGTTATTATCACGTCGCCAGACAGATATACCCTGCATCGACACATATATAGTTTTTTCTCGTTGGATTCTATATCCTTAGGACCTCTATACACAGATGCTGTCATCAAAAAGGCTCAACAAAGACTGTTCTTCCTACGCCAACTAAAGAAGTTCGGGCTGAGAAGAGAAATTCTTGTTCAGTTATATCGTTCTGCTATTGAGAGTATTTTTACATTCTCAATATGTGTATGGTTCGGCGGCATCAGCCAGCGCCAGAGGGGCAGGCTTGACAGAGTGGTGAAAATAGCTTCCAAAATTGTCGGTAGTGAACTCACCTCTCTAACAGCCATATATAAAGACTGATCCAAAAAAAGAGCTGCCAAAATGATCTCAGACCAAACTCACCCCGCCCATTATCTGTTCGAATTATTACCGTCAGGCAACCGCTATAGATGCATCCGTACGAAAACAAATCGCTTTAGAAATAGTTTTTACCCGAGTGCCGTAGCAGCTAGCCTTATCAGGAATGAAATATAGAACGTAGCTGTAGAGACCCTGGAAACTTGGCTGTTTTCTCCACTCTGGCGGAATTTTTATTTTTCTGGCGCTGCTTGGTATGCCGTACGCGTGTGGGGTGTGGGTGTACCTATTCTCAGTAGCGGATCGGTGGTGCTAAACAACAATCTTCTCTTCTCCTGAAATGTTAGCTTAACTTAATAATTGTTTAAATATATTTTTAAACAAATTTGGACGCATTCAATTGTTAATATAATTTTAAATGATATTTTAGTCCTCTCATAATGTATATTTACTAATTTAAATTAAATTTTAGAATATATATATATATATATATATATATATATATATATATATATATATATATATATATATATATATATATATATAGATGATATCCTT
>JAODUO010000124.1:240000-322500 GCA_025642075.2 Ridgeia piscesae
TTGTGTTTCCTTTACAGCCGCCATATTTGAATTTCCTGCATATTTTCATGTTGGCATCGTAGTAAAACCTGTTGAGTGATGATCGGCACGGTCCTCTCTTAGCAGGTAAATCACAGAATAAAGCTGAAAGAACGCGAATAAAACAAACTGAAAACAGGCACAACTAGGTGTGTTCGAAGCCTACGTGTTTGCATAAGCACGACGGAGCTACAATAAAATGTAATTCAAAATAAGGATTAATGGATATGTTTTTCGCATGATTCATATTCCATGCTTAGCTTAGCAATTTCCAAAGCTATGCCACTGACATTTTATATCAATACTAGCGGAGTTTCCCAGCGGACCTTTTTAAATAGGGGTTCCTTGGTGTCACATCCTACAGCGCTAATTTATAGATGAAACCTGGTTTGTGTCAATTATATACATATATATATATATATATATATATATATATATATATAAAGACAGAGAGGAGATGAGAGAGGAGAGGAGAGAGGGAGGGGAGGGAGAGGGAGAGGGAGAGGGAGAGGGAGAGGGAGAGGCAGAGGCAGAGGCAGAGGGAGAGGGAGAGGGAGAGGGAGAGGGAGAGGGAGAGGGAGAGGGAGAGGGAGAGGGAGAGGGAGAGGGAGAGGCAGAGGCAGAGGCAGAGGGAGAGGGAGAGGGAGAGGGAGAGGGAGAGGGAGAGGGAGAGGGGAGGGACAACCGCCATATTTGAATTCCGTGCATTTTTTATGCTCGCGTCGTAGTAGAACCTCCTGAATGATGATCGGCACGGTCCTCTCACAGCAGGTAAATGACAGATTGAAGCTGAAAGAACGGGAATAACACTACGCAAAACAGGCACAACTGGGTATGTTCGAAGCCTACGTGTTTGCCTAAGCAAGATGGAGGTACAGTAAAATGGAATTCAACATCAGGATTACTTGTAATGTTTTTTGCATGAAACGTATTCCATGCTAAGCTTAGTAATTTCCAAAGCTATGCCAATGATACATTTTATGTCAATACTAGCTGGAGTTACACCCAACGGATCTTTTTAAATAGTGGTTCCTTGGGATCGCATCCTACCGCCCTTAATAAGAGTTAGTCATCGTCTTAATACAATACAATAATTTCTAAATGAAACCTGGTTTGTCCAATTATATATATATATATATATATATATATATATATATATATATATATATGTATACGAAACCGACCATTTTGGACCAATCTTCCGACTATTTTGGACCATATTGACATTTTGGACCCGGTGCTCGGGTCCAAACAAGTCAAAGCCTTTCATAATTAGGAAGAACATGTTTGGTGTGTTTTAATCATATGTATACGTGGCATACTTCTTCGTAATGTTGAAAATAAGTCGTTTTCCTAAAAACGTTGTTTATTTTGACAGTAATGTAGAGTTAAATATTTTAGTTTTTTTTGCATTCCAACCATTTTGGACCCGGTCTAAAACACCTCCAATTGCATTGTTTTGGCGTATATGTTAATCCCAACTTTTGTATGAAGTATCTTGTATTAACTGTCTATGTAGTGTTCAAGTTTAATTGTATTCCACGCAGAAAAAAAGTTAGCAATATGATATAAAATATATTTTCTACATCGGCATCGCTGTTGTACGTGACCTTGACCCTGCCCTGGGCGGAGTTTCTCGCCACATTCTTTCACGGACGTCGGCGTTATCATGGTGCGAATTTGTGTGTGTTTCCGAAGAGCGGCGATTCCTCGATAAATATTTCAGCATTAGGGTCAGGTAAATATGATTTTTATTAAAAATAAGAAAGCTTTGTTTTTATTTGTTGTTGTTTGTACAGCGAGCTAGGCAGAGCGCGTGAATGAGCTAATCAGAGTCGAGCTTATATCGAGGCTTGGCTCTGCCACTGGCAACTCGCTGTAAGTGTAAACAGAACATTTAATTTGCTGTTGGTTTTGTTACTTTATGTATAACATACAGTGATGATTTAGTTAACTATCATACATGGGATTGACAAGCATCTTCAGGTATGTATAGGAATTCATTATATATACTAAAATGAATAAGTGGTGTAAACAGACAGACGATGTAACGAAGTTGTAGTATTTTGTTTGTACTGGGACCGAGTTGATATTGCCAATATTATTGGCTTTTTATTGCTTGCTGTTGTATTGCTGCGAAAGACACTGCCAGTCCCTTACGTAATAGTTTTTTAACGTAAAATATTATCTTTATAGGTTTACAGTTTAATGTCATTGAAAATACAACCCATATTAAATCACATTGGCATTCTCTAATAATGTAGGCCAAACCTGGACTAAATAAAATTAAAATTTGGTACTTGTCTTGTGTGCTTTTCAAAATATTTTCTAAATACCTAGAAACCCACATAATCTAATGTATATCTCACATTTTATAACTATGTTTATTTAAATATATTTCAGGTACAGATGTCATCAAAAGAGAGGAGTAGTCGCCCCCAAAAAAAAATCATGACAATCGATATACAGGACCATTGGCCACCACTCGATTTGAACTGCTCCATGCAACACTGCCATGGAGCTCGTCAGCTCAGAAGCCCAGTGTTCTACAGCCTGAACCAGCCGTTGGTGATGAGCCACTGAGTGGATATCGGTTATTTGACATTCGTCCACTGGTGAAGTTTGTCGAACAGTTTCCGTGTCCCACATGTCAGCACAGTGGGTATGAAGTAACAGAGTTTGGCGCAGTACTTTTTTACATGCAGGGCATGTGGTGCTATCATGAACATTTATGGTGAAAATATTAACTTGCATCTCAAGCAGGGTGCTGCCATGAAAGCAGGTTTCTGTGGCATTGACTAAAACAGTTGATGTCAGCTGAAAAACAAGTAAAAGAAGCAGCCAAGACAGGTAGAAAGAGGAGGTAGGTTGTACAGGCTGGTACAAACACTAGATGATGGTAGCTGTGAAACTGGAGGTTTCTAAGTGAAACTGGAGGTTTCTAAGTGAAATAGCCTTGTCAGTAGATATGTAGTAAAAGATGTACCAAGGATTTAAACACTGTTTTCTCAATTTTTAGCCATGCATGTCAACATATGACAAGATATCTAGAAAGGTTGTTGACTGATGTTGATGAAAATTGACATAGTGTTGAAGCTACATAAGATAATTATTTTTAATATTTGTCTGATCTTGTTTCTTTTAGTTCAGATTACAATATAATGTATTGGCATCATACTATCAAAATATCAACTTATACCTTCAGTAATAACAACAAAATTGTGTTTTAAAAATACACTATTATATTTATCTTTGGTGGCCATTTTTTAGTCATGTGACTTGTCATAATTGGGTTATTCTATTTTTGCTTCCGATATATCATTATGCTTCTTTGTCACAAATTTGACATCTGTGTGACTTATAACAAGTAAAATACAGTTATACCTGACCTTAGGTCGTTTGAGTCGGCATTGTGCCATGTAGTATATTATGTACACATACTCACATAGAGTAGAACTTAATTCAAGGAGATAATTGTATAACCATTATCAAATTGTGTAAATTATATCTTAATCTTCATCGGAACAGCTTGACAGCTGAATAAGAAGAATTATGTTTAATTCAACTGGTATTTCAAACAATACACACATGCCATGCATTCTTGTCAAACAACTCGGGAACAATAACAAAATAAAAATCACAGCAAACATGGTAGTAAAGTATATAATTTATAATACAGCATAGGGTCTGGAGAGTCCGTGCTAGTTACTACTGAGGAGCCACCTTTTTTATAAACTTAATTTACAAAATCATCATCATCTGAAAAATTCTTCCAGAAACAAACAAAAAACATGAAGATGCCTTTGCACAGCACATGTTTTTGTTGTTTGCAGTGTTGCAAATAGTCATACTGTGTAAAGTTAATAGGTGGTGAAATTTCATGTATTTAGATTTTGCTACATTTAGTGATACTTTGTTGATTTTGAGTAATCATTTATCTTTAAAAGTTCTTCGTTTATTAAAGAATCTAAATTTTGGTCATGTATATTATAACTGAACATGTTTAGTGTACTTGATATGGTTGTATCGTTAGCATAAATGAGAAAGCTAAGCATTTTACTGGTTTGTGCAAAATCATTGATTTATAATAGTAGTCCTATGATTAAACCTTGTGGTACACCTGTTGTTATTGATAGCATATTTGATTTGATGTTGTTAATTTTCATATATTGTTTATACTTTCTGGTTAGCTGCTGAATAAGTTAAGATTTGTTCCATGTACACCATCATATTTCAGTTTATCAAGTCAAATAATATGATCAGTGGTAACGAAGGATTGGAAAGATCTAAATAAACATTAATAGGTTTTTCATCTTTATCCAGTTGGGTTATTATTATATCTATTAATTTTAGTGCCACATATTGTGTTGAATGTTTCAGTCAGAAACCATACTGATTATCAAACAAAAGCCTAGAGTCATTAAATAAGATGATAATGGATCAATATTTGTTCAAGTATTTTTGAAATAGCTGGTAGAAGTGGAATGGGCCTATAATTTTGGATCCAGGGATGGAGTGATTACCAAAAAAAATGTAATCGACTACGAATATGATTACTATGAAAATGCATGAGTACGAGTATTCAGAAAACTAACGTACAATTACTTTAGAATGTATTCTTGATCACCGTAAAAGCGACCTTAAAGGAATCTCTTTGTTTCATTCTTTTTCTGTTGTTATGTCACTATCTAGTGTTCTAACTGATTACTGCTATCACTATCTGGTTGTGATTATCATTAATAATCAAACGACATTCTCAGGTATTGAATGAATCATCTAATGTTAGATTGATCATTTACGTTTTCTGAATATAATACAAATATGATGCATTTAAGAATTTCACATGTCCCCTTTTTAAATGTCAATGGCCTAGGTCCATTATAGCTACTTCCCATTACATCTATATGTTTTCCCATTATAGCAACTTGTTAAGTTTAGCAGACAACCTAGTCCCGTTACAGCTACATATTTGATTACACAATTCAGGAGGGGATAACAAGAAGGAGCATTAACTATTTTAGATTAATGTAAGATTTTTACATGAAATGTCTTAATGATGGACGCATTTTAAAGTCATAAGAATTATATATAAATCTAACTTAATTGAAAAGAAACATATACCGTAAAACACCTGTGCAAAACTTATTTTTTAAATTACTTGTACAGAGTACAGAATAGCATTTATAAAAAAAGTAGTGAAAATCATGGTGGTGGGATGGCAGCATCATGTTTAGCAAATATGACCTGGAAGATGTCGGATGGTGTTTCCCCTACACTTTCACGACCTTGGAATTCCATCCCTCCACATGGTTGTTTGCTCATTTGTGTAGACATTCCACATGTCCATGGAGATCTTTGAATCATCACCAAGCCGTGTCTCCACAAACTATTTGTTAAAAGTTATCAGTTGTGGAAGTTTCTCAGTGGGACACACTTTCCTCAAAGCCATCCACCTCTCATGGACATCAACTGGATGGGGATGAAATAGATAATGCTCCCTTATCTTGTTACATTGTGAAATGGAGAAATAGAAAAGTAGCTATAAAGGGACTAGTTCAACTGTCAAACTTAATTAGTAGCGACAACGGGAATAAAAAGTCTCTATGATGAGAAGACGCTATAATGGTAAAACACCTTACAGTTTACAGTTAAACATAAAAGACATGAATTTAGTAGCTAACTGCCCAGCCCCAGTCAGGATTCTGAAGCTAGAAAACATGGCCAGTCATTCACACCATACTGACAGAGCAAACAGTACAGGTGGGGGGGCTGTGGCATGGCTTCTAAAGCTACTTGTTTTGGGTAAATTAGTTATATTCTTTATGATATCTTCTTCAACGTGCTTAAATGTGAAATTACCGTCTGCTATTTTATTTAAATAATAATTTATGTATGTCCACGAGTGCCTTTATATTTAATATCACACCAGAAGATCTTGCCAACTTTTATTCCCACATGGGACATTTGGAAAAGTCATCATGGGAACTTACAAGTGCCCCTTGGCATTAATGGCCAAAACACAAGTGGGGAAACATCTCATGGACTTAGATGTATGCACAGGCAAGGAAGGAAAGGGAGGTTTGTGTTATGAAAATACATTGATTGAAAATACCTTTCTCGACCCAACAACTAGACATTTTCTTAATACATAATTATTATTTGCAATAAAAAAAAATACCATTAATATGTATGACAAGAAATATATCAATCAAATTTGAATTCCAGCAGCATTTCACCTGAATGTCTAAAAAAAAAATATTTGGAGACTGCATTATATATCACTATTTGGACTTCTCTTATTACTTTTTAATTTTACTAGGAAGCTACTGTTACACATCATATGATTTAACTATGACAAGAAGGGGGTTGTGCTTTGTATTGTAATAATTGTACTGATGGTCACACAAAACAAAATAATATCACAGTTTGCTGATACTGAACACATTCATAAAAAACTGAAGTTTTGCTTACCCTTTCATTGTATCAAACCAGCATTGGTGAAATTTATGGATGAGAAAGTGATGCACAGAAGTCTATATGAAAAGGTCACAAAGAAGGTGATGAATGAACAGTGGAAGACACAAATGAATACCTGCAGAGCTTTGCACAATAAATTAATATTTGTTTTTATATGTGCAGAAAGTACTGTTGGTTGTTTTAATGTACATTTACACTGAATAGGTATAGCCGTAGCAAACTATTTTATAACTAAACACGTTTTTCACTTTTATAACTGTTGATGTTGTATAATCATTGTGCAACGATCCATGTGGGTACTGGTTTCTGGAAATTCTGCCATACAGAACCATGATATGCTGTTCTCACCAACAATGTTTGAAATCTTTGAGCAACATATCAAGATCAAAACCACTTATTTCATCACTGGCATGCAAGCAAAGTGTAAAATGAATATTTCTGTGTGAAATACAATATTCCTAAGACTATATTTATTTCATGTGACATACGCTTTCTGCCTCATCATGTTCAAAATCATCATTGTGCGACAAAATGCAAAGTATTCAATGTATAAACAGTAAATGTTTGTTAACATTCCTGTGGTGATCAATGTGAACAGTTGTTTTGAATGTCATCTGATACAATTTATACTTTGCGTTTGTTTAAATAATTTTCATGAATTATGGCGCATGGCCGGAAGTCACATTTTTGCATTTGCTATGAAAATGTGTCTCAAAACACTGTATGCGTTGTTTAATTTGAGATATATAACATTTTAACTAGTGACATGGAATCCTGAGGTGGTCAGTGGGCCCTGACTTGTGTATTATAATGATATTAGATAATACATTTACATTGTATTATGTTATATGGATTATGTGGATTGTGTAAATATGTATGTATATATATTATATGTTTGGCTGAATACAAAGCTCTTTTACAAACCTATACCTGCTTTGTTACCTACAGCAAATGAGTCACGATTCCTTAGAAACAAATTCCTGGTCAAACTTTTAAATAACTTTGTAACAAGTTTGTAAATGTTCATTTGCATACAACATCATATATTTCTGACTATATTTAATATGATATACATCCGTACAATCATGGTGAGGCAGAAAGCGATATGTGGCAGAAACCAAATTCTTAACTATACATTTATGACTGTTTTATTGGATTTATAATCACCCAGTCATACAAAGAAAGGTCAGGTCTCAGGTTGTTTACTCCAAACAGCCCAATCTTGGGCTAACGCAGGAGTTTGTAGTGCTTCTTGTGCGCATGCGTTTGGTTGTATATATGTTTGTTTGTTTGTTATAACTTGTTTGTTTGTTTGTTTGTTTTACAGGCAATTTAGGTGATTGGGTGTTGTGAAGGGGAGGTTTCATTATTGCTGCTTGAAAAGCTATGGGATTTTCTATTTCAGTAATGTGTGGTGGGATCATATTCCAGATGCGAATTTCACGGGGGTAAAAGGAAAACACTGCAGTGTTGATGCGGCACCTGGTGGCGATGTAATGGCCACGGTTTGTTGATGGTTTTAGTAGGCCCGGTGGTGGTATGATGTTGATTATGTTATTTAAATTTTTGTAAAATGTCATGGCTTGTTTGATAATCCCGCGTCGCTCACGAGTGTGCCATCTAAGGGTGGCTATTACCCTTGTCTGTTGTGGCTGTTTGGCGTCGATGGTCGTTTTGGGTAGTGGTGTGTGGATTCCATATAGGAGAGGCATAGTCAAGTTTTGGTCGGACTAGCATGTTATAGGCAGTTTCTTTTACATCAGGTTTGCATGGTCCGAGGGTTCTTTTGATCATACCTAAAACTGTTGATGATTTGGACGCTAAGTCAGTGATATGATTCGCCCAGGATAGTTTAGTATCTAATTTTATTCCAAGATATGGGTGGCTTGAGACTGTGGAGGGTGGCACACCACAGAGGGAATACGAATGTAGTCTGGGTTTTGTTTTGTTTGTTATTGGGAGGTGCACACATTTGGGGATGTTAAACTCCATTTGCCATTTGTTGGACCATGTTTGTAGTTGGATCAGGTCAGAACTTTATTAACTTAGAGGGATTAATCAAAGAAATTAGGACAATACACTGGAGGAAGGTAGACACACATTTAGATTTTCTAGCAGCCATCATTCCTCATTCCCTGAAAGCAACACAGTTCATAAAATACAATGTACCCAGCCGCAGGCAAAACAAAATTGTTTTAAGTCACTGTCAGATGTAGACGTAAGGCCTAGTAAGGGCTCGTTAATGATGATTTGATCACGTTTAGATTGTTGAGGAAAATAAGCAAGACACATAAATTCAATGGTAGCAAATTCTTCTACAAATATATGGGTAGCTCTGAAAAGAGCTGTTTTGTTTCTGCACCGACTAATACAAAGTCAAAGATTACCGCCGACGGGGTGTGGGCGATAAAACAGCTCAGTTCTCGCTTTAATGACTAACAAATCCCATGTATGAAACATTTTTCATTCCTCTGCGTCATAGTTGATGCTTCATAACGGATTTCACTCCGTCAGTATGGAATCGATACATATTGAAACAGACTTGGAACTGAGCGAAATCACGCAATATTTTCGTACTTCTGAAGTCTGTCCGACATTATTGCACTCGTCCAGCTGTATTCTCATTGGCTGTTTCGCGTGTCCCAAAATAGTCGGTTTAGTAGATACGGAGTGCCAAAATGGTATGAATTTTGCATGATCGTTTGCCGTTGCCTTTTTTGGAACCACCATTTTGGAAAACAAAAAGTATATTTGTAATAAAAGTACAAATTGTTCTTTTACACACATGACAACTTAAAGCTAAGCACTCTTATATGTGTTTTATTAGTTTAGTTAAAAAAAACATTATTATACTCCGTATTTCATATATGTCCAAAATGGTTGGTTTTGTAAGTATATATATATATATATATATATATATATATATATATATATAAAAGACAGAGGACAGACTGGGAGAGGGAGAGAGGGAGAGGGAGAGGGAGAGGGAGAGGGAGAGGGAGAGGGAGAGGGAGAGGGAGAGGGAGAGGGAGAGGGAGAGGGAGAGGGAGAGACGCGAAACTTCAAATTAAAGCCTCTCTTACTTACGTTTTCTACTTGGTTTTCTACGTGGTTGAGGGCGTACGTGTCCTTTGACGCCGCCACACCTTACGTTGCAATCATTCAATTTTCGAAAATTGTTTTTGTTTCCTCTACAGCCTCCATATTTGAATTTCTTGCATTTGTTTATGCTCGCGTCGTAGTAAAACCTCCTGAATGATGATCGGCACGGTCCTCTCACAGCAGGTAAATGACAGATTGAAGCTGAAAAAATGGGAATAACACTACGCAAAACAGGCACAACTAGGTAGGTTCGAAGCCTACGTGTTTGCCTAAGCAAGATGGAGCTACAGTAAAATGTAATTCAACATCAGGATTACTTGTAATGTTTTTTGCATGATACATATTCCATGCTAAGCTTAGTAATTTCCAAAGCTATGCCAATGATACATTTTATGTCAATACTAGCTGGAGTTACCCAGCGGATCTTTTTAAATAGTGGTTCCTTGGGGTCGCATCCTACAGCCCTTGATAAGAGTTAGTCATCGTCTTAATACAATACAATTTCTACATGAAACCTGGTTTGTGCCCATTATATATATATATATATTGAAATAACTAATTATTAACAGCTGAACTAACAACGGAACACACGATTTTGATGTTAATAATAGTTCACAAGTATTATATATATATATATATATATATATATATATATATATATATATATATATATATATATATATATATATATATATATATATATATATACAACCAATCGTGTGTTCCGTTGTTAGTTCAGTTAGAATGCCTATATACAACCCCTTTACAATGATATAAAGTCCATTTGTCTTGCAGCTGCACCTCTTGCTAGCACATGGCTTTTCGCTGCTTCAGCTACCTTTTAAGATTTTGAGCAGTTCAGCAGTAGATAGAGGACGCTAGTCGGGAAAAGAGTGGTGCTGCCCTTATTCTCTCCGAATGCTGTCTGAGCAGAGCAGAGATTGAGTGGCTCAAGAGCGTTCCATCTCATCCTGTTCTGCATGCTTTTACCTATGCTTCATTGAGTGATTCACAGACCCTCATATTGGAGCATGTTGAGATAAAGATATGCGTTTTGAGCCTCGACTCAAAGTACAAATCAGGCAGATCATGCTGTGGCAGAGATGGAGTGAGCGCTTTGTTTTACCACTGTAGTAGATTATCTCATCTTCCTCGTCGAAACAGGTCCGTCGACTATAACTTGAGCAGGTCCGTCGACTGTGACGGGTCGTCGTCGGTCATATAGTATATATCCACTGCAGAGGAATGCTTGAAGCACAACAATTCATCATACTAACAATAGGTGAAACATTCATGCACGTGTTTGACCTCATTATTGTTGTTGAAGTACACCTCGAGCGCGATTTGGAGATGAATAGGATTTTTTTATGGCGCTGCTGGTGTTGCTTCCAATGAGGAGAGAGGGAAGACATTGCTCACCAACGAACAGTTTCCAAGTATCTTCTGGAGGCTATCTGGTGCAGATACGTCTGCGACCTATCTGGAGATTTTCGTTTGGCATGTCTGACGAGCATACTCCTTCTCGATACGTGTTGCCACCACACCCAGTGCAGCCTCCAGATTGTCATCATCATCGTCATCCTTGAGCATTTTCAAGGTGGCAATAATTATGTCACGGAACAAGATTACAGATCGGTAGCCACGTGCTCGTAGCACAACCAGATCCTCCACATTCTCGCAAATGAAGTTGATTAATGTGGATCGCCTCATCTGCTTCCCACCAAGATCCACATACCGCTCTATCAGCCTGACAGAGTCCAACCTCTGAGATCGCCGACTGTTCGTAAGCGACTCTCATCATCATTCAGTCGGTCGCGATGCGACAAAGACTGCTTCCAACACTTGACTAATGCTCTCCATTTATCTCTCTGCTGTGAGAGTGATGTCCATGTGTCGGTCTTTATGTCTCTCAGCTTCAGGTTTCTTTTGATGGTATCCTTGAACCGGAGACGAGGCGCCTCTCTTTCTGTGACCAGAAGACAGTTGAGAATATAGAACCTGCTCTGGTAGCCTGTCTGGTGGCACCCTCATCAGGTGTCCAGTCCACCGGAGATTCTTTCTGATCAGACGATCTTCCATAGATGGCAGCACTTTCCGTTCGAGTATTTCCGTGTTTGTCACTTTGTCCATCCAGGTTATCCTCATGAAGGCATGCAGCTTTTTCACCTGTCGTCTGTGCATTGTCCAGGCTTTGGCTCCGTATAGGAGGGTGGACAGCACGATTGCAGGGTATATCTTGCCTTTAACCCGCATGGACACATGGCGGTTGTTCCAGAGTATCTTGCCTAGTCGACCGAAACATGCACTAGCTTTGGCCAACCTCCTCTGCATTTCATCGTCAATGCATCCATTACTTGATATAATGCTTCCGAGGTAGGTGAATTCCAGAACATAATTCAGCTTGTTTCCATCAACCATGATATCCTCCTTCTTGTAGAGTTGGGTTGGTACAGCACCTCGGTTTTCTTGATGTTAATCTTCAGGCCGAACTTCTTTGACGCATCGGAGAAAGCATCAACTACGTTCTGCATCTCTTCAGCAGAGTATGCAACCAGTGCACTCTACTGTCATCTGCGAATAGCAGCTCTCTCATCAGTATCCGAGTAGTCTTGGTCTTCGCTCTGAAGTGTGCGACGTTGAATAACTCAGCGTTCTGTCTGAACTGTATGTAGACGCCATCCCCCATATCTCGTTCCCTCCAACACTAACATTCGCCATCATTCCGGTATGTAGTGCTTCGATCATTGTTGTGAACTTCTCTGGCCAGCCATACTTCATCAGTAGCTGCCATAGCCCGGTCCTCCCAACTGTATCGAACGCCTTACTGAAGTCGAAAACAACAGCGGAGTTGTTCGACTTATTACACTTCAGAAAACAGCAATTGCCATGTTTATTCTAATGATATCTATACATCAAATCATTGAAAGCATTTCCGCAATCTTGTGCATTCGAATGTGATCAAACTTCAAATTAAACCCTCTCTTACTTACGTTTTCTACTTGGTTTTCTACGTGGTTGAGGGCGTACGTGTCCTTTGACGCCGCCACACCTTACGTTGCAATCATTCCATTTTCGAAAATTGTTTTTGTTTCCTCTACAGCCTCCATATTTGAATTTCTTGCATTTGTTTATGCTCGCGTCGTAATAAAACCTGTTGAGTGATGCTCGGCACGGTCCTTTCTCAACAGGTAAATTACAGAATGAAGCTGAAAGAACGCAAATAACACTACTTAAAACAGGCACAACTGGGTATGTTCGAAGCCTTCGTGTTTGCCTAAGCATGACGAAGCTACAGTAAAATGTAATTCAATGTAAGGATTACTGGTAATGTTTTTCGCGTGTTACGTATTCCATGCTAAGCTTAGTAATTTCCAAAGCAATGCCACTGACACATTTTATGTCAATCCTAGCAGAGTTACCCAGCGGACCTTTGTAAAAGGTGGTTCCTTGGGGACAGAGACAGAGACAGAGACAGAGAGAGAGAGACAGAGAGACAGAGAGACAGAGAGACAGAGAGACAGAGAGAGACAGAGACAGAGAGACAGAGAGACAGAGAGACAGAGAGAACAGAGAGACAGAGAGACAGAGAGACAGAGAGACAGAGAGACAGAGAGAGAGAAGACAGAGAGAGAACAATACCAAACAGTGACGGAGGTAGGACCTATACAGGACAACAACTGAGATTGATTTCAAGTAATGAGGTTAATCATGGATATAACTAGCGAACCACAAATCGGTCATACTGATATCAATGTATGTTCAGACACTTACTTTTAAATACTTTCGAGCAGATCCGTTCGCAATCTTCCACATGTGCAAAATTGTTTTCATTTCCGCCGCAACCGCCGAATGTAAATGATTTGCACTGATTAGCATATGGATCGTAGTAAGTACGATGTATGCGTCCTCTGCATGGGCCAGTGTTCGGCCTTAGACTGCACACTATAATTGCTGAAAGACAATGTGGACATCATTATAATAATCAAATTAATCGTATTTGTATTGGATTTATTCTACAACTATTGTAATTTAAAAGTTTCTTGTGCGGTACATATTCCCAATACGATTACCAATAATTAATGCATAAATCACAGCAATGCATTGATGCAAGTCGAAAACTGCATTACACAACCAGTAAGTAATCTATCAACTATTAACTATAAGTAACATGATTAGTTGTAATTATTCAGCCTTCATCAGAAATAAACAACCATCAAGAAAGAAGTATGTCAAATAACTGCAATTAACTTTAAGTTAGTATGTCATATTGTGGTGTGGCGGTGCTAAATGTGTGTGTGATGGTTTTAGCGCCGTAGTGGTTAAGAGTTATTTGCAGTGCTTGCGCTTCATCGAAGTCTCGGTTTTATACTCTCCCTTTCATATTCTACCATTCGTACACTCGGTTTCATACTATGCCGTTCATACTCTCGCTTTAATGCTCTCCTGTACATAGTCTCACTTTCGTACTCTCGGTTGTGTAACCTCGTGGTCATACACTTTCGTTCATGTTCTCCCGTATGGTCTACATACTCTCGCTTTCGTACTCTCGCTTGCGTAACCTCGTTGTCATACTCCTGTTTTCATGCTCTCGCATTCATATTTTTCCGTTGACATTCTCCTGTTCATAAGCTCCTGCTCATAATCTTGCTTTCATACTCACACTTTCAGTTACGAGGTCACACTAGATTAGTTGGCAGAAATTTAATGAAAACCTGAATGACGTGGATTACATTTGTCGATGCGGTAAAACAAAGTGCCGTAAAACATTCAATTATCATGATATTAAGATAATGATAATATATTATAAAATATCTACGAAATTGGGTGCAAACTGCATACACATGGGACATACCATAGCTTTGCTATAATGGCTACACACTTCATTAATTTCCACAGAAAAATAGGCATGACGGAAATATGAATAGCGTTAAGAAGAGTGATTTCATGCAGACAATATACTGTCTTTTGCAATGTTGTCATCTATTTTCCATTACGGTTAGACAGATCAACATTCGGTTGCAATAGTTGTTTAGAAATATAATATGCAAGATTATTAGTCAAAATATAAGTATTTTTGTGACAACCAGAATGGTGTGGATTGCATTTCCATTAGATAAAATAATTTCATATTACCCATAATTTTCAAGATATTACATTAATTATTTTTCATATGTCTTGTTACCGAACCGTTCAGTAACGTTTTCCACCAGACAACATGCAGTCCTAGCCAAATACTGCTATGAGAATTCGTCTTTAAAGTGTACCGATAAACACCTCGACTCATATCCTCTATGGCCTAGAGTAGTAGAGACGAGAATGTGAACAGTTTCGACGAGTGTTGAATGCATGTGCTGGATGAGCAGGTGTACGTATTACTGCAAAGAAAAAACTCCTGATGTCCTTACAAAAAAATTGGTTGGATACTTTGAGCGGGTGTGAGAAGGATTGTGAAAAGGCAGACACTCACAGAGTGAAATGTAAGGTGGAATCTAAAATGACGAAAACCGCGAAGGCAGAATGACTTATATACATTTGAAGGGATTGGTGGAGAATGATCGACGGTTTATGGAGAGAGCAGTATTGGACAACGAATGATATACAGTAGACAAGGAAACAAATTGAGACACAGTACCAGGTTTGAGGACAGTGCTGCAGTCGCGAAATATTACGCATTTCTGTTTGGCTATGTCGAAAATCCGACGGTAAGATGGACAAACACAACCCGGCACACATTCTCGGGTACATGTCGGGTTGATATCGTCGCAAGTAGGCGCGCATCCACCGCCACACTCAGAATGGCGTTGTCCACCGACACACATCGCTGAAAATCAACAAGACAGTATCATAATATATGCTATAGTTTGTTCGCGTTCGAATTGCCTTCGTATTGGCGAGATGATGGTCGTATTGACCCGATGTATCTGACCCATGAATGAAATGGTTAGAATATATCTGGTGTATACTCGACAATTGTACACACACTATTACGAATTTATATCCATGTTAAATGCAACAATTATCCGTACTAGAGCTGAACTCTGTCCCAATACGAATTCCGACAAATCAATAAGCAGCAATACGAGCTAGAAACCGATGTCGTTTACCTCCAGAGTTCAGTACATGCATTATTTATTTACAGGCCTTACGTCGAAGGGGTTTAGGGCGCCGACCAAATCCCACCACTTATGTTTATCTCCAGCTATTCGCTGTGTGGTTCCCCAGCAGCAATTAATGTCTTTTAATGTTTTCCACAATTTTGTCTTTGTTCGTCCACATTTTCCGCAGACTTAGGTGTGAAATAAACTATCATGCCTTCAATTATAGAAAGGGAACCGCTGGCATGCATCGAAAGTGCGCTATGCTATCTGAACACTAGGCCAATAGATGTTGTTTGCCATCTGCCCTTTGCACTCGGGGTTATCACACATTTCAAGGCAACATTCTCCAGAAATTGTTCTACATATCAGAATTCCGCATTTCCGAACATAGGATTTATCCCGTTCATTTCAAATATATTCGTCACTTATCAGTTCCCCATAGCACCAGTCTAAGATAATGTCATCGATGAATCACCTAGCGTATACTAAAGCACAATTGATGAGTCAGCTGCAGTGAGCTGCTGACTGAGATTGTATGTGAAAACTAATACTGAAAACATATTGAGGAATGTACCTGTCAATATGCGGCTGTTGTATTATGTTTTGAGGCTGCATCGTATGGCTTGTGTACGTTGGCATCCACCGTTTGTAGCTTTTACACTTATATTTTTGACTTACATTGTTGGGACTTAATCCTACATTCAGTAGAGTATCTAGTTATTACTGGGATTCTTTGTTAAGCTTACATGAATTCGTGGTATACTCTATCAAAACATGGTAATCCCTGATGTACTTTCTCTGCAAATCAATGCTTATATTGGATGTTATCTGCGAAATAAGCTGATACATGTTTATGTGAAGCACTTTTAGCTTGATGTCACGTGGTCGATTAATTATGTAGCACGATTATAATTAAAACTCATATATGCGCAATGAACCAAGCAATGACCGTTGACTTCAAACATAGTTTTTTCAGATGCGTCGCCAAGGTTATGTGTGATTAATAAAAAGCGAGTATTGAAATGTAGGCATATACTTATGGTATATGAACTAATTATATTTATATTATATTATAATACTTAAACATTCCATACAATACAAAGAGCATAACATTTTCAAAGAATCCCTTTGATATGCAACTGCTAGGTAAAATGTTTAGCTGCTGATCATGTGGCTGCGAGGATATCACGTGAACAAATTTGAAGAAACCGCACATCGTTTTAAATATTTGTTCAGTGAGATGATATAAATGCCGAGTGTATTAATAATAACATAAATATAATGTAGAATGTAGTGCAGGTAATCCGTAGAGTTATGACAGCTTTTTGCATGCAATTTCCACCAGAAGAGTGTAGTTGTCATGTAATATCTGAATGGTCATAGTGTCTAAAGTGGCGGACCACCCTGGCCTTGTGACATCCGATGTATAATGTCTGACGACAAATTGGAACAAATGCCTTCTGTGTCAGGTGGACTCATCGGACGTGCTTCGCTTTCCTGCTTATTCAAAACATGACGCAGAGGGGGTAGGTTACAAAACTATCACTGACAATATCAATGGGTTTCGATAAGGTTGGTTGCTTGCCTTAGACAATCAACCTGTCAAGGTTAGATGATGGTGTGGGCACTGAGGCACCATTTTCCGGGGCAGCACAAAGCCAAATGGCACGACTCTTGTAAATTGCAATTCAACAAGACAACACTTCAGCAAGCAGAGAAGAGGAAATCTCACATCGAAGACAATATAAATGTTTCTAAAAAGTTCTCCCGTCAGTCTGTAGAGGAAGCACCTCTTTCTACCGAAACATGTTTCTTCTGCCGCGTGCCTCCAGTTGGAAAGTATTTACGCAATGCGACCTTTCAGATTGTTGTTCGAGTCAGACAGCATGCTGTCATAACGCCCTTCATCACATAAGAGGCCAAAGTTCACACCTAATGCCTTTCAATGTTGTACAACAAAGCATGCGAAGTGGCAGCATCTGATGAATGTGAAGTAGACTCTGATCTGGGTGGCTACTTGGAAGATTTCGTTTCTGTGCAAGGCAATTCCCCCATTCATGTCGTACAAGTCGTCATTCTTGATGGGACTGCAGACGTCAACATGTTTCGACCGGATGTTGCAGACATTTTCTTATTTACGATCCAAGTGTTCCTGCCGTACACCACATCACAACTGCAACATGTGAGCAGACTTGTTGTGTGGGATTAACATGTCGCAGATAGCTTGAAGGCTGAAGCACGAACAAGGAGAGGGACATGTATCCGGCACCGTGTTTCTTTGCATTAACAACAACAAGATAGATTTTTTTTCGTTTTTGGCAATTAGTGCAGCACCCATTTCCACTGACAAACAAGTCGTCAGCTCATATCACACTGATGTGCCCCGATATATATAAGGCCTTGCTTCTTGCACTCATGAAGAAGAAGATACACGAATCCTACTCCGCCTGGAAGATGCTATGTGAAACAAGAGTATGACAAGATATCCCTTCACACAGTTGACACGAATGTGGTAGTTCTTGCAGTGGCTTCAGTCCAGCGCCTCAAGACCACCGAACTGTGCGTTGCATTTGGTGCTTGGAAGAACTTCCGATATTTTTTCTGGCCCACGAGATGGTCAATAACACACTGAGTCCGGACCGTTGAGTTACTTTGCCAATGTCTCATGCCTTGACTGGTTGTGACACGCTGTTACATTTTAGAGGCAGGAACAAATGGACTGCACGGGACAGGAGTGCCTATGACGAAGTCACACCAGCTTTATGTGCTTTGGCTGCTACCCCGGATACCGTAGATACTTGGTTGTGTCAACTCGAACGATTGCTAGTCTTGCTGTATGATTGTACTAGCAGCCATGAATTTGTCAATGGGGCTAGGAAGCAGTTCACTCAAAAAGGTAGAGCTGTTGTCCTCCGACACAAGCAGTGTTTATCCAGGACACAAATCAGGCTGCTCACCAAGCCGGTCACTGTTGGGCACATATGATGATCGCGACTCCAGAGCTTCCATCTCCAAGTGAATGGGGGTGGAACCGGAATGGTAATGATGGATGGACAATATGCTGAAGCGACACAAGCGTGTCGCGAACTACTGCGCTTGACTGCAATAACAGTTGCGTCGGACTATGCAAGTGACTCACGGGAGGACTTAAATGCACTCATTTTTGCTACTGTGGTGGACTGTATGCTCATAGCTAATGTGTGACACAGAAAACACTAGGACGACTACTAACTAGGAACTGTTACATTTTACATAGGACGTTTTAGTCATGGACAATGTGTAAACACTTATCGTGTGACATATACACATGTGTTACATGCATATTGAACTGTCACACCGACGAAGTAGGTTCCTGCTGTGTGTTGTGTCTGAAAAACAACGATGCTACCATTGCTATATTAATAAACAATGTTAAACCTACAAATCGTTTTGAAGGTAACATAAAAGTTCACAAATAGCAAGAAGGAACGATTTGTGATACTCCTCTCTAGAATATAGCCTAGCTAGTAAATTAGCCTTTAATGGTAGCCATTACAGAAGATAACCGCCATTTTAGGCGCCATCTTGAAAACGACAAGTTCAAAAGCAGCATATTTTAAATAGCAGCACGTAAAATCTTAATGTTGACACCAACGGCATCTCTCTAGGTGGTTTATTCTTAAGATTTGAGAAACATTGGATTTGAAAGGCCCCATCTTTAAAAATGGCGGATGTTCAAGTTGAAGTCTAGTTGGCGTAGGTAATGAGATATAGGATCATAAGTCTTGGCGGCCGCCATCTTTACAAATGGTGGATGTAGATGTCGAAGAAGGTCAAAAGTAATATATTTGAAATGGTGATCCACGAAAACCTATTTTAGATTCCAAAACGGCTGATTTACTTGAAACAGTTATTAAGATATGAGAAAATGAATTTACGGCGGCCATCTTGGAAAATGGCTGCCAACGCCTTCCAAGGCGAAATCTGAGATGGCCCTATATCCAAATATTTGTGTAATTATGTGCTCTACATTTGTACCAAATTTCATGCTTGTATCATAAAACGCACAATTCATGCACATATCGGCTGGGCTATGCGGGCTAGTCGCTAAGCTTTGTTAGTATGTTATGATTCTATAATTAAACAGCCGTCAATGCCAGTATTTCCACCATTGCCTTGTTGATCGTTTTATCGGCGATTCCGGTTCAAATGTAAATGCCGTCTATGAAATGTATAGATGTTTTCTGGCTTTATATTTGTGTAATTTGACTCAGGATAGTTAACTTTATTTTTTTCCAGGAGACGACAATGTCTACCAGGCTCCGATTTCGGTTGTGTATGCACTGTTATCCGATTTATTGCAATTGTGTTTCTATGGCACTCTACAGTTGTGCTCCTATTAAAATGTATTAAAGCCTACTCTACTCTTCTGTCTACATGTTGGCCGTTTGTGCCCACAGTTTGTTGCTATTTAAGATTAGCATGGTTGAGTAACCCAACCTGTAGCAGAATAGTCAGTCTTTACGTCGCAATTGATGCGTTTGACATTTTTGATTACTGCAGTGAAAGTCGCCCAATCCATTCATTTGCCCTTCCTATGTGTAATATGTTAATAGTTTAACTACTCTGCACAGTTGGTTATACTTACTTACAAGGATTACTGTTTAATGATTTGCTCTATTTACCTGTTCAACGTAAAGTTCGGTAATTTCTAGACCTAAGCCACTGGCTAATTCCGTGTTACCTGGCGATGCTTGGAGGAAAGGCATTCACCGCGCTAAAAAAACATTTTAAAATTGTGATCCCTGAAATGCCCCCCCCCCACATTACCATCAAATCAATATTTTAGCGGAGTTGCTCGACTCATTGCACTGCACACGCTTATTGTAATGATAGCTAAGCATTCAATCTTTCTGATCACTCCCAGTCTTTTGCACTGGAATGTAACCAAACTTCAAATCAAACTCTGTCTACCATAGTCAATCACTTACGTTGTGCATGTTTCCTTGGTAGAATGCCAACATGTTCGTTGACGCCGCCACATTTTACGTTGCAATCCTCCCAGCTTCGAAAATTGTTTTTGTTTCCTCTACAACCGCCATATATGAAGAACGTGCATGTTTTCATGCTCGCTTGGTAAAAATACCTCCTGAATAAAGCTCGGCACGGTCCTATCTCACTAGGTAAACCACAGAATGAAGCTGAAACAACGCGAATAACAGTATGTAAGACAGGCACATCTATGTATGTTCGAAGCCAATGGTTTTGCCTAAGCATGACGGAGCTGAAGTAAAACTTGACTTGATACAACGATTACTGTTTAATGGTTTGCTCATATTACTTGTTCCACGTTAAGCTTGGTAATTGCTAGATTTAAACCACTGGCTCGTTTTATGTTAATAATAGCAGAGCTATCTGGCAATGCTTGGAGAAAAGGCATTTACCGCGCTAAAATCCTTGAACATTGTGATCCCCTGAGATCACTCCTCTACTGCCCTCGACACATACTTTTGCGGAGTTGCTCGACTTATTGCAATGGATAAAAAAAGCATTGTCTAAATGAAACAACGCTTTTTAAAATCATATCTAAAAATAAATCTTTGCGATTACATCCACAATATAGGGCACTGGAAGATGACCAAACTTCAACTTAAACCCAGTTTACCATAGTCAATCACTTACGTTTCTTATTTGACTTTTCGATGTCGCCACATGTTGCTTTGCAATCATGCATTTGTCGGAAATTGTTTTTGTTTCCTCTACAACCGCCATATATGAATTGTTTGCATTGTTTCGTACTCGCGTCGTAATAAAATCTCTCGTGGGAGCCTCGGCACGGTCCTTTCTCGGCAGAATAGACACAATAATATGCTGAAAGAACGCGAAAACACAACCTAAAATCAGGCAGAACTACGTCTTTTCGAATGTTTCTTTCCATCACACATTGCTTTTCAAACCGTATTGAAACGTATTTTTGAGTTCTCCACAACCGCCATATAAGAATCTCTTGCAATCTTGTATTCTCTGGACTTAAAGATACTTGCTGAACTAACTTCGGCACCACCCGCTACCATTAAGTAACATAAAGTCACAGTGCGCTGCTGAAACAACGCGAATAACACAATTTTAAACTGAGTCTGTTCGAAACCTAATTATTTGCGTACGCATGACGGAATTAAAGTAAAAACTTAACTTGACAGAAGGAGTTCTGGTAATAGGCACGTCGCCAGACAGGTATACAAAGCACCGACACATATATACTTTTTTCTCATTGGATTCTATATACTTGGGACTTCTATAGCGAATACCAAAGGGGATATCACGATTTCCTTGAGCAATTCGAAACATCCAAGATGGCCGCCAAGATGGCCGACGACGCCATAGAAAATCACTTCTGAAATAGTGGACTTATAATTGCAAGTGAGACCACTTTTTTGAGCTAAACTAGTTAAGAGCAATCCGTTTTAGGGATTATGTGTTGCTATTTTAGGTTACTGTAGGTCAAATGTCATGTTAATGTCATGGCAAAGCGATAGGGCAAAGGAAAACTGTATTTGTGCATGTCTTTACCACATTTAAGTAATACCCTCTCTGGAGATTTTCGTTGGGCATGTCCGACGAGCATACTCCTTCTTGATGTGTGTTGCCACCACATCCAGCGCAGCCTCCAAATTGTCATCCTCATCGCCGTCCTTGAACATTTTCAAGGTAGCAATAGTACTGTCACAGAACAAGACTACCGACCGGTAGCCACGTGCTCATAGCATAACCAGATCCTCACTATTCTCGCAAATGAAGCTGATCAATGTGGATCGCCTCATCTGCTTCCCACCGTGGTACACATACCGCCCCATCAGCCTGACAGAGTCCAACCTCTGAGATCGCCGATTCTTCATAAGCGACTCTAAAGGACTAGATATTCTAAAGGACTAGATATTCGCTACAGAAGTCCTAAGGTGGAGAATCCAGAGAAGAAAATATAAGTACGTGCGTAGTTAGACCCAAAAATCACCTTTGGCAACCTGTCTATTAATGTTTGGCTCATGTTACGTGTTCAATGTGACACTCGGCATTGTTTTTTTTAGATTTGAACAATTGGCTCATTGTATGTAAATACTAGCCGAGTTACCTAGCGATGCTTGCTGAAAAGGCAGTCACATCGCTAAAAAGTTTGAACATTGTAACCCACTGAGTTCACCCCCCCCCCCACCGCCCTGGATGAATATTTCAGCGGAGTTGTTCGACTTATTACACTGCAGAAAACAGCAATTGCTATGTTTGTTCTGATGATATTTATACATTAAATCGTTGAAAGCATTTCCGCAATCTTGTGCATTCGAATGTGATCAAAGCTGAAATTAAACCCTCTCTTACTTACGTTTTCTACTTGATTTTCTACGAAGTTGAACGCCTTTGTGTCCTTTGACGCCGCCACACTTTATGTTGCAATCATCCCAACTTCGAAAATTGTTTTTGTTTCCTTTACAGCCGCCATATTTGAATTTCGTGCATACTTTCATGCTCGCGTCGTAGTAGAACCTCCTGAATGATGATCGGCACGGTCCTCTCACAGCAGGTAAATGACAGAATGAAGCTGAAAGAACGCGAATAAAACAAACTGAAAACAGGCACAACTAGGTGTGTTCGAAGCCTACGTGTTTGCCTAAGCACGACGGAGCTACAGTAAAATGTAATTCAACATAAGGATTAATGGATATGTTTTTCGCATGATTCTTATTCCATGCTTAGCTTAGCAATTTCCAAAGGTATGCCACTGACACATTTTATGTCAATACTAGCGGAGTTTCCCAGCGGACCTTTGTAAATTGTGATTCCTTGGGGTTGCACCCAACTGCCCTTGATAAGAGTTGTGTCCACCTGGTTTGTGCCAATTATACATATGAATTACATTTTGAGAGCGGTTCCACAAGCTTGTACAACAATATGTGACCAAACCTCAAATCAAATTATTTGAACAACAACCTAACAAAATTATCCTTCGTAAAATTATGTACACTGGAAATAGACCAAACCTCAAATACACAACATATAAATCCAGCCGCAAATGTAACCCAAATGATCCAGGCTATTCGCGTTGGGGTTGATGTTATGAATACTGGCCTTGTTGTTCAAACAAACTTGGCATCTTTACTGAAAAGTTACATTATTTCAGCCTGCTTTAGAAATAGCCTACCACGTTAGCGTTTTGTTGCTGAAATATAATTACACATGTTCCGTACCGAGCCGTTTGATCTGGTCAAACATCAAGATTTAATATAATTTGTGATGTGGAATGCTTATTTGATTTATATTTCGACAGTCTGCATACATATTTTAAAGCTTCAAATTTAAGTCCTTTTACTTTTCTTACAGTACCTGAGTTACGTTTTTGGACAGAGTGCGATGGTGCAGGCACTGCCGCCATGGATATTTCAACCGGAAGGGCATCTTTCCCTAACGGTTCAACCGGCGAGAGTAACACCCCCAACAGGAATATATGTAGCATCGTCTATCTGAAAGCACATCAGGACCATGTGTGTGTGTGTGTGTGTGTGTGTGTGTGTGTGTGTGTGTGTGTGTGTGCATGCGTGCGTGCGTGCGTGCGTGCGTGCGTGTGTGTGTGTGTGCGTGCGTGCATATATGGGGAACAATCTCGAATCCAGACTTAATCACATATAAGTAAGCCTGTGTGCATCTGGGTGACATCGTTGACGTTGTAACAATTCGGGGAAATTGCTTCAAATTCATTATAATCCTCATGAATTGTCTCAACTGCATTATCACATTTTAAAGCGCTTCTCTTGATCAAAGACATCACTGGCATTACAATCATATACGATACATCATGAGTATTGAATTATTTCCAATGTTGTGAGGTTTTGTCAATGACCGGCCAAAAGTAATACCACAATCACTCTAAACTGAATGCTAAATATTTCTTTAACTACATTAGGCCTATTTATTTAGGGCAGGCAAAATCTTTAGTTTTGGGATATAAAAGGTTTGGCTACACCCTTTTTACGACGCTACCACTGTATACTGGAATGCGCAATATTCGAGTGTCTAGGACCGAGATAAAAAATAATGTTAAACTCCGTTCTCACAATCATGCTCAGGGTGGTTATAAAACGTCTTTAGAACATACTCAATTCTCAACTGAATACGTCGCCAAAGTCCAAAGACGTCAAAGAAGGAGCTCGTTTGACGAAGCGACGCTGTTTTTTCGTAAACACAACGAGCGGAAATGAAACTCTCGTCGATGACGATGAAGGTAAGCGTCCGCATTTTAAACAATTGCAGTGTCGTTTGCTAGTTGTAGAAACAGTATAATATGTCGGAGGATCGACAGTGTGGATGCAGTCGGCAAGACCACTTGTTTTTGCGCGTAATCATTAGTTTCACAGAAACCTTTGGTAGGTGGCGCTACTTTAGGATTCGCTGGCAATGGTTGTTTTGGATTATGTTAAGTGTAGTTATTCCAAGATTGTCATCAGATGTTTACATCCATACGTACGTGGACAGGGTAGAATAAAATGCATACAGGGGCACCACATACTGGAGTTTCCTGTTATTAAAATGGTGTAGAGTCAATGACCCGCCAGTCGAACACGCTCGCGAGTCGAACAGTGATCTTTGCCAGAAATCGCTAATAATTACCAACATATTAACATAGCATGCGCAGAACAGATACGTTTGCAATCTACACAAACACACTGATTGACATAGATGTAAAATGAGCTTGCTTATGAACAGATATTTGGAAAATAACATACATTACGCGAAATACTCATTGGCCCCCGTTGCGAAATGATCCCTGTGCTGTGCCCGTGGCGGCACGGAAATTTGGGCATACCGAAATTTGTTCTCGTTTGTAAGTATTTAGACAAAATATACCCTTTTAACCATTCGTTTGCGTTAGTGGAATAACATATGCGTTACCGATTTTGAATATCGGTATACTTAGCAAATATTTCTTCATATAGGCCTACTTAAAAAATCGATGTTTAGATTGTCGTGTTCGACTCGCGGACTACCCAGCCCCAAGACCCAGTACACGCGCAAATTGCCAAAAACGAGTGTATTTCGCATACATTTTGATCGATAAAAGACAATAATTTCAAGTTTTCGATCCCATCTCAAGATTGTATGTATAGAAAAATGTGTAGCAAATGGATGATATAAAATATGGTGACTGTAAATGTGTAGCTGTTTTTGTGAGTTTGTCGAGGAGCTGGCCAAACGCTTTTGCAAATGTGCTAAATTCTAACATCTAAGACTAAGACTAAGGCCCTTAGTCATAATATACTTGGTCTAAACAAAATCTCTTGTGATTATCTGTCCAAGGTTTTACTAAACTATGCTCAAAGCATCGGTGAAATTATTGTTATAATAATGTCACAACACATTTAATGTAATCAGTCGTTTTTAATAACGACTTTTGCCATTGGCATTGGCATTTTGACACCATTGACATTGTAATCACCTACGCTACGCCTAGCTATAGGCCTTATATATATATATATATATATATATATATATATATATATATATATATATATATATATATATATATATATAACAAAATATGTAGTTAATGTGAGATCCAACGATATTTTCATAGGGACGCAGAAACAGAGCCAAGCCCGTAGGGCAAAACCAGTAGCCTAGGGCTAGGCCGTAGCCATAGATGATAACAGGAGTCAAAATGCCAATGTCGTTATTAAAAACGACATTAAATGTGTAATATATATATATATATATATATATATATATATATATATAACAAAATATGTAGTTAATATGATCAAGTAGATATACCGAGCATAAACCGAAAATATATATATATATATATATATATATATATATATATATATATATATATATCGGGCAGTCACCAAATGATGTTTACCATAACATACAACTAAGTTATTTATTTCAAATTGAAACAAGAAAATGTTGGTTTGAGAACCAGTCACTGAAGCTGTCACAGCCTCAGTTACAGTGTCACTGTGTTGTACATGAACAATTTTAAATATGTTTTTGGATGTCTTCCATAAACTAATCATTTTCTAACTGTTTACACATAAAACATGTTTTGTATAAATTATAAGTAATTTGTAAGTAAAAAGTATATGTGTATAAATTATAAATATGATTGGAATATTTACAACATGTGTCTTTTCATAGAATATCACGAGATTACCATTTATTGTTCAATACAAAAACATAATTGTGACAAGGTAGGACACTAGAGCTATGTGTATACATAACAAGTTGTCATAACTAATTTTCACTGTGCATTTGATGTATGAAAGTTAAACAGAAACATGATGCAAATAACAATAGGCATAAATCACATAAGTCCATATGACAGGTACAATTTGCAGCTGTCATACGCAACATTGAATCAATATAGACCTAACCTGAAACATTTGTTTTCAATTTCTTTTAGAGCAACGCTGTAACAGCAACAACAACACATTGGAAAAAGAAGCTGCTCTTGGAAGACAGCTGCTTAAAATCAACTCTAGTATTAGTAAGTGTTTGCCTGTTTCACCATATTTATGACAATTCTTACAGTACACAAAATATATCAGTGCGAACAATTGTGGAGCATTATTGGAGAAAACTTTGTGTATATACATCATTATAATAATAATTACTGTAAGGGTAGCTATAATTAGTAAACCAGCATTTAGTCCTTTTTTTTAATTAGTAACATTACTTATTTAAGAAAATGTAGGAAAAGTACTGAAGTTAGATAATTTATGTTTAATCACTTATTTACAATATTGGTTTATTTATGCGACTTGAAACAATGATGTGAGCATGAAGTAGCACGTGATGCAGATTCAACTGTCATAAATTTTGAAATGTTTGCAGAAAAGGCTAGGCATAGCACAATCATAATGATGTTTTTATTGTGTTTCAATGTCCGGTTTCCTCACCAGTACATAAATGTATACACAATACGTCAGGTTACTTAATACAGTTACACGCAACCCAATTGTGCAACATATTTTTTTAAAACGTCGCATATGCGTTAAAATTTAAAACTCATCAACAAGTATTTGTTATGTGAGTTATTATATTAGTAGGTGCATTATGAAAAGGCATTAAAGTGTATTTACTAAATTTGGTGCACAATACCCACTTTTACATGGTAGGCTACATATAAATGTTTCAATTGCAATCACCTTATATGTTATACACTAACATTTTCCTTAATTTGAATGTTTTACAGAGATAGTGAAAACAAACATCAAAAGACGAATGCAGGATGAAGAAACATTCCGCAATACACAGGAACACATGAACAAAATATTACTGGAGCAGGATAAACTGAAGATGGAAACTGAAATGCTAAATAATCAAAATGAAATGTTAAAGAATCAAAATAAAATGTTAAGGAAACAAATGTGAAACCTAATTGTTGAATTTGATGTGGCGACATTGAAGAGAGTGCAGGTCAGTTTAAACCTAACTCTGTAACTTGGTGTTAACTTAGAATAAATGATGACAAATTAAGTTCTTAGTTTTGATCTGCAATGCTTAAAGGCTAGAATACTGGTTGATTTTGAACAAAAGGTATTTTTGAATGATAATGGTCCAATGAGTTATGAGTATATCAGCAAGTTTAGATAGTTTATCGGGTCTGAAATGAACCTAGATCTCTGAATAAATGTCATAGAGAGATGGGTCGAATGTTATTATACTTGTGTGACATATATAAAACAGGTAATGATTTGTAAAGGCAGCCAACGAGACCCATTTGCATTAAACAATGTTATAGTTACATCTGCCCATCAGCAATGAAAATATGTTCTTAAGATGTTGTCATACGTGCCAATATGTTTAGTATATACAAAAAATATATTACTAAATAAAACAAATAAGGAAAAGAAGAAAACAGTAATCTTACCTTTAGCAAATGTAACTGCATTTTAGAAATGTATAGTGACATGAAGTACATTTATTTAAATTAAATAATATTTATATTTAGTGTTTGTATGACATGTATAACATGTGATGATAATGTTACATGTTCCTCTAAATCTGCTGAAATGGAAGAGTGCAGATGTGTTGCAACATGTCACTTTTGATATGTAATTTGAGGGTAGTACTATTCAATATATAGAGTAAAGATGATATCTCAGAGCGAAACCTCAAATGGGGCAGATTAAAAAGAAATATGCAACAAGGTGACCTCTCGCCACAGCTCCATAATTTTGTACTGTAACAGAAATGAAAGGTACATCATCGAGTGGTGGCAGATCAGCGTCATCAGTGACAATATTAACTATATCACCCAGATATATCACAATGATGTAACACAGCACATACCACACCATTTATGACAACATTATGTGGGTTTGTTCTAAATTTATTACGTAAAACAATGAAAGAATCTCTTCAAATTTCCAAATGTTTGTTCCGTTAGAACACGACTACGGATGAATTACTGAACCTTTCTTTAGCAGGTGATGTAGGATGCAGTACAGACGTCATGACAATCCGTCATGGATATCCAAAATTTACCGGCAGGAATCCATTGTGTTGTCCTGGAAACATGATATAACAATTTACCTTAACAAACTATTACTTTACCTTTATTTTGATATGTTGAATATCATGAAATAGTCCATGTTTATTATGTTTGATTGACACATTTTAATAATGAATATTTATAGTTTTAAATGTAGCTTAAATACTGCTTAATATACATGTTGCTAATGGCCGTAAATTAAATATGAACTACCGAATAACCATAATTGAATAACATTACACAAATACGTTTTATATCAAGTAAACCCATGTCATTTGTAATTTATCAAATGGGTTAGTCTGTATGTGGCATCACAGTACATATGCATGCAGACAGAGTTAAATTGTTTACATACATGCTCTACTTGTGGACATGGTATTTGATATTGTGCACTATTAGTGTATTTTATGTAGCATGTACGTTAGTGATTGGTCATAGTTGCTGCATTTTGATCACATTATGTTGCAATAACTTGTTTATGAAATGTTATTAAATGTCCTTTACCTGTACATTCAGGGAATGGTAGCCCTTTCTGTTGATACAATCAGCCTCGTTGTGCTGTCATAGCAGACAGGTGTTATGCCATTGGTGCAGCTAAATATATTCGGGAATCCTACAATTACATAACATTGTCATTGATTTAAAAAGTTGCAAGAGGCCTTATTTAGATCAAATGTCTTGCTTGGCTGTAAGTGGTAACCTAACAAGTGTGCATTGGCGTATTTCTGCCAAATGTACTCTTGACTTTATGATAAATATAAAAGTAAATATTATATGCCCTCTCTTAATTATAAAAAGTAATCTTGGGTATCAATCAAGCAATCTTTAGGTCGCCAATCATAAGTTATACTGAGCTAAAATACTTGCTTTGTTATGTTAATGGGAATCTAATCATTTGGGCGTGCACTTTAGATTTTGTACAGTGAATTTTATAAAGCATCATCACCGTATTTAATTATGATAGTTCATAGTGTGTAACATAAACTGTATGATAACAATAATCATACCAAGGATTCTATAGCTTCACAAATATATGCAACTCCTCGCAATAGGGCCTGTAAGTAGGTCACGATACATGCCGAGACTCCGCGCGACTGGAGCTGGTTGGGACTGCACACAAGAATAATATTCTAACAGTTGTAGCTTCCGACTGATGAATACATAGAAAATCAGGTCTTACATATCTTGTGTTATACCTTTCTTATCTTAAATGTCCGATTTAATATTGAGTTTACCACACTATCATAGACATAATAGCGATTTACGTAGTGCAGATAATAAACACGATTTTGGCCTATGTGTCTTTTACGGGATTTGCATTTTACATTGCTGTACGTTGTGGTTGCGATAAGCACTTATATCTGATAAGTTGTCTAAATGCACATAATCATAACATGTATATATTTGCCCCAAACAGATTGTACTGCGCGAAAATGGCACTCTTTATTATTAGTCAAGATCGCCAAACACAAGTACTTGGCAACTTGCCGTCAATGCCATGGCAACCACCATAATGATCGATTAAAATTCATGATTTCCGTGATCATTGTCACCGGCAAAGTGTTCCATTGCTTCTGTTTGTAATAATCCTTCGGACAATATAAATGAAACACGCTATTTGGGAACAGTTCGATTATTACAAATAAAAACAAAACAAAGTCATATATGTTAACATGGAGAATATGGTTGTCCTGCTCCCAACTGCTCCCAGCCTCGTTTTCGCGCGGCGTGATGCGCTATAACCTGTGACACCACAACCACTATAGTCGGGGCGGACGGGTCCAAATTTTGGAGGTAGTGGACACCTCGTGCTATTTTTGGTTGTCCTGTATTTTATTAAACATCAAACCCTCCCGAATAATATTCCAGAGGGCAACCCTCTCCAATCAGTGTACCTCACTTCGAAATTTGCGCTTATATCCAGGCCCTTAATTGCCCCGTTGCATATTTTTCTCTTTCCACATTTTCACAGTAACTGTATAGCAACAAACTTAAGTGTAGTATCAAATATTCAGGAATGACGAAAACTAATATATGTGGCAACGTCTTGTTGATACGTTTATTTGTCAAGATGCCAGATACAAAACATTGAACAAAATAACGATAAATCAGTTCGATGTCCAGTTGACATCACACAAAAGGAGTCAAATAGTTACCTTAATATGTAATCAATATATTTATGTAATATATCAAAATAATGTACATTAGTTTCCTTACTGAATAAAGCAATAATAAATTAGTGCTGCGTTATACGCAATCACGAGCCAAACATATACCCCACCCCCAAAGTGTTACGCAATCGCGAAGTGACGCAAATCAGAGTGGATTTATTGATTGTATAATTATCGCGTTCCTTAGGGTAATATACACTATTAAACTGATGCATTATACTGATGCATAACCTACTGCTGGTTATTAATGCGATGTTTGTTAAGACAACATAAAATTATGATGACATGAATTATAAAAAAAAACATATTAAGGTGTTATTCAATATCATCTTAAACACTGTTCTTGTCACAGCCATTGTTTTCAACAAGAGGCCGAACAGGTATTACTCGCCCACATTTGGTATCGTTCCCTTTGCACTTGCAAGCAGCACAACGCGGCAGTTGGAATTTAGTGCCTGAACAATTCCAAGGGCGTTTGCTGGCGACACGCAACTTGTATACCATTGTGTAAGTTCTAGTAACGGCGGCACCGCCAGAGATACTGGTTCCAAATGTGTCGAACCCATCTTCAAGTGAGTCTCTGTCAGCACAGCTGTCAACCATCATGCCATACAGCCATGACGCATCGATCCATTTGACTCAAACAAAGCTTGCGGTACCTTAGAACATTCATATTCTCCGATGGTTTCCTCAAGATTGACGTCTTTCCCAACAGCTTTCTGATGAAGAAGGCGTATTAGCATGACAACTTCATTGATCAGCAGCTACGTCTGCTTTTGCGGTACAGTAAGATGTTTTTGAGGATGCAGTTCTTCAACTACGCTGTGGCGTACCTTTTGGACTTTGAGTTGTTATTCAAATATTTCTGGAGCTCAGTTTTGCAAATATATTCAGCATTTTCCAGAGCTTTCGTGATGGTTACAGTGGCTCCCTGTTTCGTGGCAATATTTAGCATGTTGCTGGAGTCTACCGTGACGGGATTGATCATGTGCTGTTGTTATGCACGCCTGATTGATCATTTCCTGGTTTCCACCTTCGTTGTATTGTTAGACACTCCCCGCCTGCGGATGGTTCATCACTTCTTTGAAATGGACTGATACCTCAGATTACACAGGCTTTGTGTAAAGCTACTTGGTTCGTGCTTTAGCATCCAGGGGTATTTATGTAAGCCCACTCGCACTTTCCTTCACATCTATGTTGTATGTCTGCCCGTGACCAATATCAGAAGTGAAACCTTTGAATGATGCAGCTTTTTTCGCACACCATGTTGACCTTTCGTGAAGTACTGATATACATATGGTGTTGGGTCCTTCAGGTGATTCATTTTCTTTAGGCACAGCAACAACAAATGGGAGCATGCTATTAAACTAAACAATTTTTCCCCAAATGCCTGCACGTTGAGATGCCATGAACCTGATAAGAATGTCAATCATCTTGCTGTAAGTTCTATAGAAGACCTGGGTAGGTGACTTTTTTGCATTCTTCATCGTAGATGACCATGTGATCATGTAGTTTGAAAAAGGAGTCAAAAGGAAGCGAGTTTCATCATTATTTCTTTCCATATGCCATTGTTCAAATGCATCCGTGTGAAGCTTAGCTATTGCTTCTCATAGTAATTTGGGTTCGCGCATACTTTGGTTGTAATCCCCTACTGAAGCAAAACCTTTGTTAGCCGTTCCTCGCTTGCACAAACCAGTTTCTATAAGGATGTCTTCAGCATCACTGGTCCACATAATTTTTTCCAACTGCGCACATAACGTTTCCAGCGCGATGAAACTATACACATGACAAGATTCCAATGTCATTATCAGGGGAAGCTTGCTCCCGTAGCCCATTTGAAATATCATGCAAAGCCTGATCAGCCATAACTACTGTGCGTTTCACCCCAAACTTATTGGCCAGCTTTGCTGCATATTATAAGCGGATCTGTTTGACCAGAATGGTCATTAGATCATATATAAAGCATGTGGCTGACACTGTTGACGCCAGTGTTTTGAAGAAAACATTCCAACCTTGACAGTGGTTGCTTTCGAGCTCAACTTTCTTTGTGGGTGACGCAAGGCAAAATTGTCATGCCACAATCATCAACTGGAAGTATTGATCACACATAGGTTGCACATCTACAGTCATCGTCTTTTCAAGATATCTGTCTTTACGGTTTTCGCACAAAGAAATGTAGCGTGGTTCAATTGGAGAAGGTATGGCGCTCGACAACAACAGTTTCAATACGTTATGATGACAACAGTGAGAAAATCTTCGTCCTTGCCGTCTCCATTTTTATCTTTAAAAATCAAAATAGCTTATGATGACTCAGAATAATGTTTAAGATGTGATTGAGTAACACCTTGATGTGTTTTTATTTCGAATAATGCGTGTTATCATACTATTATATTGCCTTAACAAACATCGCATTAATAACCAGCAGTAGGTTATGCATCAGTACTCTGTCTTTACCCTAAGGAACGCGAAAATAATACAATCAATGAAATCCACTCCGATTTGCGTCACGTCACGATTGCGCAACATTTCGGGGGTGGGATATATGCTTGGCTCGTGATTGCGTATAATGTAGCACTATTTTACTATTGCATTGCAATATTCAGTAGATAAATAAATGTACATCATTTTGATATATTACATAAATATATTGATTACATATTAAGGTAATTATAAATATTGTTGTATGATGTCAACTGCGAAACTGAACTGATTTTTCGATATATTGTCCAATGTTTTGTACCTGGCTTCCTAAAAAATAAACGTATCAATACGATATTGACATAAATATTAGTTCTCGTCATTCCTGAATATTTGATACTACACTTAAGTTTGTTGTTATACATTTACTGTGAAAATGTAGAAAGATACATATATGCAACGCGGCCATTAAGAGACCACATAGGCCTGAATGTAAATGCAATTTTCGGAGGGTACACTGATTTGAGAGGGTTGCCCTCTGGAATATTATTAAGGAACTTTAAAGTTTACAAAACGACAGGGCAACCAAAAATAGCACGAGGTGTACACATCGACCCCCATGCGCCCCGACTACTAGAGCCATCTAGTTTTAAGCGTGCTACAGACGATGGCGTGGAAATGGTTTTCCACCGCTTCCCGGTTGAAAGGAGAAAGTAAATATTGGCTCTATTAAGGAAATGTGTATGTAAAAGTAACATAATCGACATTTTCCCCTGTGAAAACATTACAAAAATGGCCAAACGAAATGAAGCTCCAGTCGAATACGCTCGCGAGTCGAATACAAATAACTCAGAAGGGCGGAATATGCGTAGCTACTATTTGTTGGATTATCAATATGCCAAAGGCAAAGGCTTCCTTGTCCACTTGCCATGTGGAGTTCACTCTCGTGTGGCAATGTGGTTAAACTTGGCTAAATCTTGTAAGTATTACCACCACCGCGTTACCATTTCGACGACTTGCGGCAAAACTTGATAGGCTACTAATAGAGTTGAAATGTAATTTCTGCCTGAAGTCAATAATGTTTTGTTATTTAACAGGATATATTATTATTTATATGGCAGGATTAATATTCGTGTATAACTAATTATGTTCATATTGTTTTTTTCTTTTATATTTATGTAAGCATTTAGGATGTGTGCAATATTTACATATATAATGATTTATTATTATGGTTGTGACCACAATAATTGCGTTACACATTTTTACCTTCTTGTGTATTCCCTTCAAGCATATGTACATACATGTTGACATGGTCTTAAATTGTTTGTTGAATGTTATTTGAATAAATAATATTGAATTGAATTGAATTAATATTTGTGTTCAATACATGTTGCAGAAGAAGCAGCTCACACAGCTGAGTTCATTGAAAGGATGGACCAACTGTTCAATGCCTTTAACAACCAGACGCTGACCAGTCCAGCACTGATGCCACACACTCTGACTGAAACCAGTGGCCACACTGCGTTTTTGCTAGGAATCTTAGATTGGCTATCCAATATTAAAAGCAAAGGCAATTATGGCAGTATATTAATTGTGTTAGATGTTGTGTCATTTGTTGTATACATTCTTCACTGTTACATGTTCCAGGTAGATATAAATCTAAAAGAATTGCATATTTTGACTTTTTAAATCAAATCAAGGCAAGAGTTTTCAAACATCCTGTATATGCTATGACTTACTCCTGAATTTTATTCATGAGCTTTGAGTGTCATGTTAGTATTCCATGTTTACTTCAGGCCATTGACTGTACACATGATACCGTTTATGGCAATAATTTTATTAAAACATGGCGTTTGGTTGTGCATAATGATGGTGTGTGTTTTATCCATGACATATTCGGAGTAGCAGTCGAACAATAAAATAGGAACGTTTTAATTGAGCTGTAGCCACCAGTCACCGTTTTGTTTGAGTTGTGTACGGGTTATTGCAACGTTTTTGTTTGTATTTGTATACACACTATTTACCGTTTTAACTGAACTGTAGCGATCATTTACCTTTTCGAATTGCACACATTATTAATTGGGACGTTTTGACTTGTTATCATTCTGTGAATAAATCTTCTATACCTCATTATAATCTTATTCAGTTTGCCTTAGTTGTTTGTATAATTCATCTATTATTAGCTTTTTTATCTAGGCCAATGTCATGTTTACCATTTGACCATGTCATGTTGACCAGTTGACTTTACTATTGCCATTTTCCACCCACGTATGTTTTCTTGCAATGTGTCACTTCATAAACCGAGAAAAGCACAGTAGGCAACAATACTATTACAGTTTCATCAGCGGTGAGTACAATAATTTTTTTTTAGAATAACTGCAGCAATTAAATATAGAGTTGAACAAATGTGTGTACTCTTGTGAATCAGCTTGAAGCAGAGAGCTAATAATACTGTAGCAAGTGCCAAATCTAAATACTAAAAGGAAACAAATTGTAAAAAGATGAACAGGTACGGGAATTATTGAACAAGCACTTCGAGCAAGAGTTGAATAATTATCACATCTAGACTTTAAAAATAATAAGGGGCCAGTACGATCGCGTTTATTACGGGATAGGCCCATGAATATACTCTGTCATTAAACTCAATTTAAATAATATACTAGCTTAAAAACACTATCTACAAAGAAAATGGGGTGAGTTAGGGAGAGAGGGGGTGTATATGACTGCTGGTGCAATCTCTGTCATTTGGACCTTTGCTATCGTGTCCAAATATTGGTGCAGAGTACACGCTAGAAAATAGAGGGCGCCACATTACGTAATGTCACGTTATTTACGGCAAATTTTCGAGGAGTTACGTATCTTTATGAAGCTATAGAATCCTTGATCATACCTTGTTAGAAGTGTAGTATGTCTACCTATGTATGCTGATTTGTAAAATGGAAGGAAATGTAAATGCTATTTATCTAATAGACGGTGGCACTCTCACATCTGACAGTACCGCCACCTAGGGTACTATTGTAGGTTTGGGATAATTTCGTGTTTACACTGTTGCTTACCTGCAATTCTGGCGAATGCTTTATTTGCATCGATTGCACACAGGTCGAATAAATCGTTTGAATGCAATATATCAGCATATCAAAACACTTCGGATGCAGCGACCTACAGTCGACCTCGAAATTTCCATAGTGTCGGCGATGACAGTATGAATGGTCCCCGTGGCTAAAAAAACGGGCCTTGTACTGTAGGCAGACCAGTAGGCTAAGCTAGTAGCTGCAACAACTTCGAAGTTCTAGTTGTTTCCAGCTTCCATCTGGGTTCTATTAACTAAATAGTTGTAACAACAGTGTAAACAGACTAGTCAGCTAATAGAAACTTGTCGAATGCTGGCAACAACTCTATTATGTTTAGAAACATCCCATGATGATGAAACGCTGATGCATTGGGACACAACAAAAAACGCTGAATTTTCCTGCTTGGTCTTGGACGACGCCGATCGATGGGTTACTTTTTTAGGTGCGCACATTTCAAATGCACTAATTCTAAGGATAAGCTATTATAGAAAATAATTGTATTCAGGCATTTGCCTTTTGACAGCTGTTAAATTAAATGTCAACACAATCAAAGCAACCTAAATCCAGCGTGCGTTTGCTGTAGCTTGTAGACGTAGTTGTACGCGTATCTGTGGTACTCGGGTATGCAATGTTTTGGATTTATAAGTTATGTGAAATGCACTCGTCCACACTTTCCGCAACACGTATGATGTTGACTGCTTTGTAACCTTACCTTTTTTCAGAAGACAATGCAAGGCATCATATAAGTATTCACATCGCCTGCGCAAACTTAAAAATTACCCACAGTATCACGTGAGCGTCTCTAATAATTCTGGTAAAACGCGCATGATTGCGTCATACCGTTGTTAGATGACGATGCTTTTTAGCGGGATCGTTCCGTATTTTCTTGAAAGAAAACCCTAACGAATACTGGCTAGCCAGCGAGAATCGAATCGAACACATCAATCAAAACATGCCGATATATGAAAACGCATTTGCAAAGTACACCGATATTCCACATATGTAACACTTATTTTGGCACTTATAACAATGTTGAATTCGGACCCACCTAAATTGTGCCATTATAAATAACTGTATCTTTGATACTTGATTTTGTTATTCCATCATTTACCATCATCCCGCGCATATGTTTATGTGTTTATAAACAGCGCGTCTTAGCATACTTTTGAGGTCGAAAAGACAGCGCGGTCGGCATAAACAAACAGTTTATCGCTCATTTTATGTGCACAGCGCAGTAACTCATGCATCGCTGCGCTTGCGACTGACACAACTCCTAGCGTATTTGGGTCTAAAAAGGCAATATTTGTGAAATATAAATATACCTGGGAATGCTGATTGATCAGGTTTAAAATTAGACATTGTGTCAGATATCTAATGTGGGCAAATATACAGGCAAATATGAAGGCAACATTTAGGTGGCTCCGAAATCTACATAGTGTCCTTATTTTGTTTCACATGTGCAAAGGAATTTATATAGTTTCTTGAAATACTTACAAAATATACCGCCACGAGACGATGTCGCGCAAACATATTTCCGTGTCGCGAGTTGAAATGGTGACATGGTGGTGGTAATAATTACAAGATTGAGACCGTCCGAGAGTGAACTCCAGATGGCAAATGGACAAGGAAGCCTTTTGCATATTGAGAATCTAACCTATATTATCTACGCATATTTCGCCCTTCTGAGTTATTTGTAGATGTTGTTTTTAAACACGCCGCACTCCCCATACAGGAACCATTACGCAATGGGGGCCAATGTCAATGAGTGTTTTCGTGTAATAAGCTGTTTTTTGAAAAGGTAAGTTCACAAACCTCAATTTACATCTTCTTCAATCATATTGTTTCTATAGATGCAAAATATACCTGTTTTCTATGTTACATCTGGCGGTAATTATAAGCGATATATATACTTACGTCACGATCCGAAGATCGTCTAAATCACACACACACACACTTTATCAGAGCGTCACATTTATGTGAAATAATTACCTTGTCGACGTGCGTTCGCTAAAAATATCGCCAACATTAACTTCTGCTCTGGCAATAAAGAAGATTTTAGCCAGAGCTGCTCTGACAATAAGGACGACTTGCGCGCTAATTGTCAGAGCAGCTCTGGCAATACTCAGGGCGTTTAGTGGAACTAGTCGTCGTTCATTTATTACAAATTACATGACATTGACAGAGTGGCTAAATATTTCGCAGATAAACGTAGACGGTGTTCGATTAAATAGGGTCAGAGCCCAGGGGACTGTTTCACTGATATTCTAAGTCTTAGTCTGGACTTAGACGCGGGGTCTAGTCTTGAGAGCACTTGACATAAAATAAAACATAATAAATGTTATAAAGCATAATATAAAGCTGTGCTTCATGGGCATTATTTCATACTCAAGCCTGTAAGTTATATAAGTATCTGAATATGAATAAGGTTGAGTTCAGGGTTGGGCATAAAATGCATTCTATGGAATACGGTTATGACACAGAAGCTTGATTGTATGTGTGTGTGCGTGCGTGCGTGCGTGTGTGTGTGTGTGTGTGTTTGTTTGTATATATATATATATATATATATATATATATATATATATATCGTATTCCTGTTCGCTCTACGGTGAAACCGAAGACGTTGGTCGCTTAAAGCTGCTCCCTCCACTCGTTTGCTAATCGCCAAACCGGTTCTTTTATGACCAGATGTGTAATGTGTTAATAGTTTAACAAGAATGCACAGTCAGTTAATTTTTTAAATGCGTACTTGTCGTTTTTTTATCGTAAAAAAAGAATCGCCGTTACACCGGGTATAACTGGCGAAACAATCAGCAGCTGCCGACGTCCTTTGCTTTTTGGGTCACGTGCTTTATGCGAGATCGACCTACTGCGGCACAATAACAAATCGCACGTGCTTTTGCGCGTCATGACTAAGATTCCAAAGGCAAAGTGATTCTTCAATGGAGGTACGCATTAAGTGCATTAACGCAGTTAGCAACAAGAGCGAGTAGTCGGGTGCTAATCCACTCTTGTGAACGTTCTACTCGACGCGGATTCTCTAACTCGTAAGATTATCAGTGTCGCTGACAAGGCAAGCCAGTTTGAGTTGACAGTCGCCAATATCGCTCGGCATCACTCAGCCAGACACAACCTGTGTTGATATGTATCGGTATTGTATTTGATTACGCAGGATCTTGTTAATAAACTTAGTAATTGCGAAAGTACATGTCCATAGAGAATAGATGACGGGAAGGACGAAATGATAAATAAAATTGATATGGGGGACTGGTAGTAGGCTCTTGTTGGTCGGGCAAGAAGTATTTTTAGGGGAGGCATCCGTTATCTCGTTAACAGAACGTCAAACGGAGAATTACATTAATCTCACAATTATTATAACAGTGTTTTGCGACTCACATTTCAGTACTATTACTGAATGTTGTTATTTCCATTACTTTTTATGCAAAATAATTTAGTTTTTTATGACAGCGATGATTGATTAAAATGTTAATACAATAGGTGTACACATTATATCATGCAAGTATTACATATAACATTCTTGCACTTGTTTCCATTGTAGTCAATGATGCCTGGCTGTAGTCTATGTACCTGGTACCTTTCAACTCACACGTGCCAGCTGTTTTCAAATATTTATAAACATTTTCATCACAGCATTATATGAATGCATAATATATTCGAATTATAATATTGCTACAGGCCACACTACAATGCAAAAGTGAGACAAGGCAGAGGAGGGGCTAAGATTAAGGCAGTCACATGGGTATGGCAAATGCCGGGAGGATACGTAGTCTGTTGGAGTCTCATATCTGATCAATCCAGGTAATTTAAACATTTTAACAATCAACAACGTATAAATTATAAAAATAGTTTAATATGTCCATTTAAATACACATTGTTTTCATTCACATATTATCTTGAACATGGAAAACTAGAATGACCTTTGTTCTTGTTAGTCTTGTATAATGCATATTATACCCAGTGTGTCAACACAGACATTAATGCACATGCACTATGTGAGGGGGGGGGGGGGGCATGGCTACGTAGATCAATTTTAAAAATTACCTTCAAAATGGTGCATTCTGAAGGATGTTTTAACTTATTCCCTGGGAAATAGAGAGGAAACAAATGCACAGCTACAAGTGTAAACATGTTTATAGCAAGAAATACCTATGAGGCATATTTTGAGCAAATTGGCTTAGAAAAACACTGAGGTGGTCCACCTCACTCATCATATAGCAGGGTAAATACTGCAGCGATGACTAAATAAAATCAATAATACAGTGTTGAAGAAGGTAGAATAGATATTATGAATGCTTGAATATTTTTTTAGGGAATATGCTGTTGGCATCACAATAACCTTATTTTGTCATTTCCAACATTTGCTTGGACCAAACAACCTCACATATTCATGTTTGACATAAAATGTCAAAAATGAATATGTGTACACCATGTAATAGTTATAACATGGCAACATTATTTACTCCCAACCCCACTACCATGATGCATGTTTTTTGTATACTGAAATTTAATACATGCTTTTCTTTACAGGTCAACAAGAAACTGAACAATGCTTACTACCACTAGTTCAACAAGTTAATATGCTATACAGGACAGTTGTATTTGTGGACAAGATTATACAACAATGAGCCGTGCAATATGCTGCATATTAAATGTCAAGTATTTGAATGTCGACCAAGTGAAGTGATCCGAGTTGTACTGTGTGTTGCATCATGACAGACTCCACAGTACTGGTGGTGTGTACACTGGCTTCCATGCCGGTCAGATACCCTAACTGACTAGAGACCAATGCAGAATGCAGAGTGCTTGACATGCGAATATGATGAAGCCTGACTAGCTTTGCAGTTGGTGATGGAACGGTGGATGCCATGGTCTGTCAAACATGGCATAAGCCTTTGGTCAACCTGTCTCGACACTGTTATACAGGTTCTACATTCTTTAGTGAACTACATCAGCTTGGATATCGGTGACATTGTGTGAGTTCACTCTCTTTGAAGATACTGCATACCAGCTTCCTGGCATTTTACTGTACATCCGCATCTGCCTATACAAGAAACAAAGTGACAATTAACATGGCTCTGACATGTATGATATTTTATATGTGACGACACACTTAGCCAAAGTCAATACCATGGTAATATAATGTTATATATATATATACATTACTCAGACCTGTTATATTGAACATTTCTACTAATGTGGGAAACATTCCGCCACACTGAAATTAATATGTGAAAATACTAATTGTACAAAAGAAACGTATTCACCACTATCTCTAGCCAGTACTCTTCATAGAATTGAGTAAACATATCGCAATTGCACATGTAACTCTCAGCCACATGACAAGGACCCTGACTAGTTTAGTTACTTTTTAGGTGTAAAGATACATAGCATTAAATAAAAAAATTATATCTACTGATTTTTTTTTAAAATAAAGCATAATCTAGTTACTTTATGTAATATATTTATTATTTCTAAAGCACAATATCCAACATGGTCAAAGTGCTGTACATAATGTTATTATATGTACATAGTATGTATATGATATCTATTTATAACATGTTTCTGTAACAATTGTGTGTTATGGGTGAACTCTTTGCAAAAGTAAATTTCCAGAAATATGTTTTAGTACGACAAATCATTCATAATATTGAACAATTTTCCCATGACATGTATGACATGTATCACTAAGCACATGTTTGCTAAAGCTAATGTATTATCTGTGAAAGGCATCATTTGAAAGCCTAATGAATGGGATTCATGTTTTTGAACTACCTTAATTAGTATTTGATATACCATGTGCTGGATGCCAGAGATGGAGTGAGTACAATACAAATGTACTCGAGTACGAGTACGATTACTTTGAACATGCATGAGTATGATTACGAGTACGAGTACTCAGACAACAAATGTACTCAAGTACGAGTGCGATTACTTTACAATGTACTCGAGTAGAGTACGATTACTTTAAATGTACTCAAGTACGATTACATTAGAATGTAATCATGATTACTTTCATGATTACTTTAATGAATATCCTGTTTCTAATATAAAGGCGACTTTCATGGAATCCCTAGGTGTCATTCTTGTTCTGTTGTTGTGTCACAAAAGTTTCTAACTAATTACTGCTATCCACTTACAGGTGTTATTATTATTAATAATTAGACGACTTTCTCAGGTATTCGATGAATCATTTAATGCTGGATTAATAATTTAAGTTTTTGGTTTCTGAATCAAACACAAATAGGAGGCATTTAAGAATTTCAAATACACATGATCAAATACATTACAATAACAACACTTCAAAACCAGGGGTGCATATTCAAGAGTATCCAATTCAAATATGTAGTATATCAGATGGGGGTCAAATACATTTGTATTTGAAAGTATTTAAATACTTTTTAAGTATTTGTATTTGATGTTTAGCAATTAAAAGTATTTGTATTTAAATACTTTCCTAAAGTATTTGACTTTTTCAAATATTTTTTCAAATACATTGTCAGTATCAACATTTCTTTTTCACTGTCACATGTAATGCCCGCCAAACTGATTACCTTAATGCACTGCAACTTCACCCAACAGTGCTAATTACTGATGAAGACACTTAACAACAGGCTTCCCCTGGCCATGCAGTGACATTTCAAAGTGTTTGACCCTATGTCTGGATGGGACAACCCACAATAGTTGTGGATTTAGACAGGTTTACAGTTTGCACTTAATTGAACATAATAGATAGGGATTTAGCAGCTAACCGCCCGGTCTGTCTGTCTGTCTGTCGTCTGTCCGTCCGTCCGTCCGTCCGTCCGTCCGTCCGTCCGTCCGTCCGTCCGTCCGTCCGTCCGTCCGTCCGTCCGTCCGTCCGTCCGTCCGTCCGTCCGTCCGTCCGTCCGTCCGTCCGTCCGTCCGTCCGTCTGTCTGTCTGTCTGTCGGTGGATTTAGACAGGTTTACAGTTTGCACTTAATTGAACATAATAGACAGGGATTTAGCAGCTAACCGCCCAGACCCAGTCAGGCTTCTGGATGTTTGAAATATGACCAGTCATTCACACCATACTGACAGAGCAAACAAGGCAGGTGGGGCTGTGGCCTGGCTTCTAAAATTACAAAGCAAGATGTTAGGGATGCTTATCTCCTCTTTTTGCAGTGCTTCCCAGAGACTGTCACAATTTAACTTGTATGTGATGTGGCTTCTGGGAAGAGAAGGTATTAATTAGAGAAATCTGACTGAATATTTTGAATACTGATTATTATTACATTTATTAGATTACTTCTAATATTGCTATTTTTATCTGTCTAATATATTTGCTTGCAACTGTTCATATGAAAAAATATAATCGTGAGAAGTAATCGTGAGTACAATTACTTTGGCAATCTACTCGAGGACGATTACTTTGCTTCGTACTCGGGTACGAGTACTCAAAAAGTACTCGTACACGAGTATGAGTACACGAGTACGATTACTCCATCTCAGCTGGATGCTGATATGAATATTTATAAAAGTAACTCTTTTACATTTACCTAACACGTTTTCAATTTTTGTAATGCTGGTTTGCTTGTTATCTGATGAAATAAATACATTATATCAAGTGCAGTGATTATACCTGTAGTTATACATATATTGTGCTTGCCATTATTTTGAGTCAATTTCATGAAATAGTTTTGGTAAAAATCACATGAAATAGTTTTGGTAAAAAGTTTTTACTTTATGATGTCTTTACTTATATACAATTTAACAAGTACACCCACCCATTAATACAGACAAATAAAAATCACATAGAGGGCCAGATTCAGAAATCGTCTTGAGGGCACAAAAACCTCTACTGGCCTTTGAACCAAATTGTGTAGTCTACATTTTTATTGATACCGCATAGCTTCAGCTTCCACTGTCTCATCTGGAGTGGTGATATGAGAAAATGCCACAACTTATTATTATCACTTAAACTGGGTCATTGACCTATTATAAAAAGTTTGCAGGCATACCAAATTCCTACAATGTGGGAGGCACATCCACAGGGCCCCAGGCCACTTGGATTCACAAATGACATACATCTGTACAATTTTTATAAAAGGTTTGTTGAGAGAGAAATTAATGTATATTACAACACTCATTTACCTGAGGTGATGAGCTTTTCCGCATGCCCTATGGTGATGATACCTCAAGTTCTGAAAATGTGACACATTTGAATTTTAATGTACTTGAAAAAATTGCAATGTTATGAACGATCACATTATCATCATTGCTTAATATATTAAATTATTATTATAACTATAATATTATAATATTGTCATTATGAATAAGTATAACGAAGGCCTAAGTGCAACTGTTACGGATCACTTATAATGCATTTATATTATAAACCTGCTACATATACCATATGTGACATAAACATTACATAGTTACAGTATTATAATCAATCACTGACGTGTCGTAGTTATCTAAGTATAGGCCATAGTCTATGCCTGGCGTAATCATACTCGTAACATAGCCATACCTTGGACTTGGTATTTTGTCGTACCATGGCATTGGCTGAATAAGCGCTAAGGTTGAAGGTAAACAATAACATAAATTTAATAAAAACAACAGGAATATCAATGACGTATACTCATACGCTTAAATATATATATATATATATATACGTGATTATAGCTGAGCAATTCGTAATTACTAACCTATCTGGAAGAACATCTGTGCGAACGCTGCATGTTGACTGTGTAGTCAGTGCCAGTTCGCCGGCCCACGGGCACGGTGTCCGTAGCTTGCAAAGCCAGGGCACTGTGACTGTCACTGTTCCGAAGTCATGCTATTCACTGCTTGGTTCCATATTCTTTCCCAATCATGCGTCGATGCTGTCTTTGTCTGCTTAATTTGCCGTGTTGGTAGCATATAAAAATCATGTTTGTGCCTAAACTCGCTGTTCCTAAACGTAAACAACTCGACAGGATGAAGGTCAATCTCGCCCTCAAGTCTCGTTCGCGTGAAGACTAAAGCGTATTCCACTCAAATCTCCATTTCCATAGTTACGTTTCGTACAGAGTTTCGACTGGATTCATTCGAAACGAAAATCGAAATAGTTCTTATTTATTTTATTAATTTCAGAAAAAAGAAGTAACATGTATGCATAAACCAACTAAGCAATCATTAGGGAGTATGTGATACCTCCGCTGTTTGTGAAATTACTGAAAATCACTAGGAGCAAACGATTTTTACGCGAATGAATGGAGGGAGCAGCTTTAAAGCAACTGACAAACGTCTTCCGCAAGCTGTGGACGCTACAGTTCGCATCTTTTGTCGTGCCTGTGTTGATGTGCAACATAGATCCAAGGGGACGTACGGAAACAAAGCTAGATGCTGTGGATGTCTGCCACCCTCGTCATCTACGCTGGATCATCGGCATCTATTGGCCTTATCGTATTCATAACAATGCACTTGTTCCGCCGATATCAATGCCGTCCCATGAGCGAAAATGTCGTAACAGCAAGGTTAGTCCATATGGGTACGTTCGGCGCGTGGAATAAATACGAGATTGGGACGAGATACATCAATATAAGAAAGCGTCATGTGAATCCGTGGAACCGGCCATTTAAATTCAATTTGACCCTAACGTTGTTTGCGATGAACAGAAGCGACGCCGGAAGGTACTGCACAGGAAATCTGCAGTAGCTTAAGAAGTGACGTAGTTTTAACGTTACTACACAGAGCACCAACGCCACCTTATAATAACAATAATAATAATAATAAGATAACTTCTATTGAGCCTAAATCCTAGGGAGTCAAGCTTCAAATCGCATCAAAACAAGGCGCATCAAAACAAAAGTGTAATCCACAAAACAGTCAATCATTAAGTGGGGGTGAAGGGACGTTTTTAACTCGGCATACAAGAATTATGTCGAACGTTCAATGGAACTTCTGTTGCACTCATGTTACAATGTTAACACGTTATTCATCATGATATGTCACAGGTGGACTAACGTACTGCGTCGCCTGCGCTCTTATGTACGTATTTGCATGTATGTGACATACACTGATACATGGGCTCAAGTATCACTGCACATCAAACGAAAGTTTCGAAAGATTATGTTACATTTCGACCAGGTTCTTTCCTATTCGTATCCTCCGAATGCGTCTGCTCGTCTTGAAACCGCCATGTTCGTGCAGTACGATATGTTCACCTTGCTCCACGTCGTCCTGTCACATGTTGCTCTATTCGGGCAATCCGTATACATGGGTGATGCATACGATTTATGTCATGAGAGTCCTACGTTGGACTCCGGCAGTAAATACACCGCAAACAATGCCCACACACACGCACGCACGCACGCACGCACGCACGCTCACACACACATACACATGCGCACGCACGCGCGCGCTATACGCATGAACGTAGTTACACATATGCACACATCATTCATGCATTAAGTCATACACCAATCATACTGCCACGTGTACACGCATGCACGTACACACAAACACATCATATTGTATTTCATATTCCCGCATCCAAAAAGTGATATCCGTCAAGGTTAGGCTATTATAAACACAGCTAATAATAAGTACTAATTACGTATTATTATAGTTTTTATTACGGCGCATCTAGACAAAATGATTGAACAATCTCCAAATCCATAAGCACCATTACGTTCTTTAAAAGATGGGTCAACATGTTTTATTGACGGTAACATTATCATCCCCATTACAATTGGTTGTGAAATTAGAGTTCGGTCGGTTGCATAATCTTGTTCGAGGGTCAACGGCTTCTGGACACGCCACTACGGTACGAGGGACACCTGAAACAGCGTTTCGTAATTTAATATCTACATTTATTGTATACTTTTACATTTGCCTATAGTTTTGATAATACTGTCTGCGTTGGGCCAAATAAAGCCCATTTTAAATTTCATGAACCTAGAAATGTTCTAATCCATGAATGTTTTTGTTGATTTAGGCTTTATCGTATCTTAAACCTAATTAAGCTTGTATGCCCAACGGGCAACTTTGAACACCTCTGGCAGTTTGCGTAAATGCAAGATGGCGGCATGTCAGTTTACAAACAATATTTTACAACCACATAATTATGTGTGGTACCCGTTTTAGGGATCTTTTGGTACGTAGAATCCATTTATCATGTTCCTTTTTCGTTTCAAGGACAAAAACAGAAGCTGAAGCTCAGGTGATGGTCAAAGTTGACCTTTCGATGGACAATAAATAAAACTGTTACTAAATTATATTTGTGTTTATTCATGAACATAAATGGACAATCTTACAACAGTTGACACATTTATTCATGAGAAAGTTTATTATAGTTTATATTATTTGAAAAATGCAGTAACACACATTATTCATAATGTGCAGTGCAAGTATCATTAGTAACATCGGCATCCATATTGCTCTGTGAGAGAAATTCTTTCATTAAGTAATTGCGTGTGGGTGACAGCCATTGTAGGGATTTACAAGGAATTATATTCATAACAATAAATACAAAACAGCCGTACATAAGAATATATAATATATTATGCATACGGTTTACGCTACCGTAGCAACTGTTGATAACGCCTAGTAATCTTCATAATTGTATTCTACCTAATCCCATTCATCATCCAGGTAATCAGGTTAACCAAATCATTCCCATGCTCTCCACCCTCTTCGTATATTATGGTCATCTTCTGCACTCTCATCCTCCTCTTCAGCATCCTCCATCGCAAAACCTTACTCATCTACACCTGTATCTAAGGATTGCAGCAGCCGTCTTCGCCAAAGCAGTTGCAGTAAGAAGTGCATGAAAGATGTTCTTTGTGGCAGCCACAAACCTCAGTGCCCTATGCCCTACACTCGCAATGAATCAATTCACACAGGTATGGTGGTGTTGGGTCACCATGAGCAGGAGTGGGGATGTCATCCCGGATCTCCCAGCGAAGTAGAGTGATATCGGCTGAATCATAAGACGGGGCTTGCTGGTCTGCCGCTTTCCACAGCAGATGGGCCCGCAGAACGCGCGGGAACAGGTTGGTTGATATTGGAGGGAGGATTTTCACGTTTCTTCTTGGTGAAAAGTGTTAAGCGAACAGACTCCATGGATGTCCTCGGTGGCTGGCCATACAGTGCGATGAAACACGTTTTTGTCATCTCATCTTGTTTGCCGCATTCAGTTATTGGTAAACATTGGAAACACGATGAGGGTACTTACTTTTTTGACAATAAGCGCTGATTTGAATTCTAAATTGACCTTCTGCTTCCTAGTTTGACCATGAGCTTAACATGTAACATCAGAAATGGATTCTACTTAGCAAAACACCCGTACAATGAGGTATCATACATCATTCTAGGACAAGCGGTTATCAATTATTTTTTACGATACGACCAGTCGCCATCTTGGATTTATGCAAATTACCAGAGTTGCCCAAAACTACCGTTTTTGGGCAACACAATTGAATTTGTTATAGAATCCGGTACAAGATTAAATAAACAAACAACAGTTCATGGATTATAACATTTGTAGGTTGGCTGTTGAACACATACAGCTGTGAAATAGACTAATTCTCTTCTCTAGCTACACGCTGCCATCGTATGCTCACTTCAGAAATTATCAGGTACAATACCATCTTTATACAGATGATGTATCTTGCTATTCCCAGCTCGTCCCCCAGTATTTTCACAACTGAACTGTCTACCTCAGTATTCTGTTCATGAATTTTGTTTTCGGTGGAATAACCGCTTCAAAATAATTATAATTATTGCTATTATTATTACTACGGGTAGTGGTTGTGGTGATGGTAGTAGTAGTAGTAGTAGTAGTAGTAGTAGTAGTAGTAGTAGTAGTAGTAGTAGTAGTAGTAGTAGTAGTAGTAGTAGTAGTAGTAGTAGTAGTAGTAGTAGTAGTAGTAGTAGTAGTAGTAATAGTAGTAGTAAAGTAGTAATATGTAGTAATAGACTTAGTAAGTAGTAGTAAGTGTTTTGTTGTTGTTGTTGTAGTAGTAGTAGTAGTAGTAGTAGTAGTAGTAATAGTAGTAGTAGTAGTAGTAGAGTAGTAGTAGTAGTAGTAGTAGTAATAGTAGTAGTAATAGTAGTAGTAATAGTAGTAGTAATAGACGTAGTAGTAATAGTAGTAGTAGTAGTAGTTTTTGTTGTTGTTGTTGTTGTAGTAGTAGTAGTAGTAGTAATTATGGTAGTATATGTATTACCTTGTTTCCCTTGTCTTGTTTCCCACGGGTATTCCAACCGAACTATGGTCCATGACGTCGTTCTGCAGTAAGTTCAAATAACCACTGTCACGTTCACGTTTTTTTTATATTAACTGAATAAATGTTCTGCATATTTGTCCTACAATTATTTGTAATAAGCCCCAAAACAGTGTTCGCTAAAAGAATATTCAGACAATAAACAACCACATCCCTTATACCAGATCACGTGTGGCTAAGGCCAGACATGGCGGATAGACTGGATGACTGAGCATTGTGTAATGGATGCAAATAAATAGTCATTTTGTATTTCCCAAATATAGAATAGGTCATACTGAATTTTATTTCGCCAGACCATCGTCTCCATGGTAACAAACACAATTTCAGCCAAATCCCATTTTGAGCATAATTATCGGCAACTTTCAAAATAGTGTCATTCTTTATTGAATACATATAATAATACCCATATTCGGTATATGTTCTAATGCCCAATGAGCTTATGTCAAAATGTGTTGTTTTAATTTTGTTTAATACTTTGTAAACTATTTGTAAAGAAACATGTTTTTGTCAAGAAATAGGGTACCTATTTCAAACTATTAATTGTTTTTAAAGTGTCATTGCCCAATGATGATTGTGTTGATTGTAACATTAAAAATCTCATTTGGGTAGAATCCTGAAAGTAGTCATCGATATATATTATTTCTAAATGCAAATAGTTATTTTACAAAATGTTTGATTGAATACAATTGATAACTACAACTATCTAACGAGCAAGGTTACATGTTATCTAGACTCTTGATAAATGAAAATGTTATATACAGATATTAGATTTTCATAAAAGTGAATGTTGTTGATATTAACTATACAAAGTTAATAGTATTTGGCATATAAAAGATATTTGTCCTTTTTTAAATATAACTATTTCACCTAAGGTGAACACAGTTTAAACACAAAGCTCTTTTGTATTCCAGGAAATGCTATTAATCCACCCGGCCGATTATGAACCCCTACTAATCTATTAAGTAGATAGTATCTCCTCTAAACACAGACTCGTAACATAACATATAACAGAGGAGCATTACGTAAGTGAGCAGTTTCGAATAGGCTAGTTAGGCAATGTGTTGTATTACCATTGAAGTATTGTCTGAAGGTGTCGCCAGGACTAATATCCGTTCGACCGTACATGTCGTCATATCCGTCACGTCCCATGCCTCGACTGTTTCGCATTCCAGTGGCCATACCACTAGGCACGGCCTGTTCGGAAATAGTACGCTTCCCGCGACGACGCTTAGGCTTACGGCGATGTTGTCCTCGACCACTGCCACGACGCTCACGGCGGCACTTTTTACGATCGCGTTTGCGAGCCCTGCTACTGCAGCCCTTCCTACGAGGGGGTCTGTTACCCTTGCGCCTGCCTGGACGACGGCCCTTTTTGCGAGTTGGATTGCTGCTAAAGCTTCGTGGTTTTCTGTTCGTGCCACGGCGCCTACCACCGCCAGGTCGTCGAACAGGTTTGCGGCGGCCTTTAGTAGTGGGCGTCTTACCAGCTACACCACAATCGAAATCCAGTATAAATACACATTCATGCAATTTAAAAACACATAATTGTATTTCTAACTAGGCCTACTGTAACGTATATTAATTATAAAAAACATATACCCATGCGCATATTATACCGGATTTAAAAAGCAGTTCAATAAACAACCATCAGGGGAATGAACGAAAAACGTAGATGCCAATTCGTTCTTAGTAGGCTATACCGTCAGAATCATGTGCCGTGGTTTATCGAACTCTTCATAATACCTCTGAATCAGGGAAGACAGCCACAATAAACGTGATGCCAGACAGGCTGAACGTCGGATGAATACATTCTTGTGAGTTACGAGTTCTGAAGAAAAACGTAAACATAACGTACTCGTTGCTGCCATAAAGCCTGATAGAACCATAATAAATAACTTCGAAACAATACCCAAATGAAATTAACCCAACTAGTTCGTCGTTGGTATCTTCACAACATATCGCGGACTTTAACTGCTGACTTGGCAGCTTAATACAGCAAGACAAAAGAACAATGTGAATCACGGAATTACAAAGGGCTTAATTCCATGACGGCATTTCCAATGTATGCTGTGATGTCAAGTTTGGTTTACCGTATTTTGAAATGTTAAACCGAAGAATCGTTAAGCTAAATGCAGTCGTGATAGGCGAAGTAAGTCCCAACGCCACGGTCGCCAGAGATACCTTAGTTGAAGAAGTTCCCAACTCCAGGAGTTGAACCAGCCTTCAACTCAGTGTAATATTCTCATCATGGATAAGAGTGTTATTGGCGGGAATTGGGTAATTCTGCCTGACCAAGAAAGAAAGCGTGAGAGAAATACAACATGAAAGAAATAAAACCTAGTTTTCGGACACACTGCAGTTAAGCACTATTGTAATTCGATCGTCAGTTATTCAGTTTTTCAAAAAGTAATTCGAGTCAGCACTTTCAAAGAAAGGCCATATTACACAGTGAGATTACTTTTTTGTATTTTCTTGTATTTTCTTGTATTTTCTTGTATTTTCTTGTATTTTCTTGTATTTTCTTGTATTTTCTTGTATTTTCTTGTATTGTGTTGTGTTGTGTTGCGTTGCGTTGCGTTGCGTTGCGTTGCGTTGCGTTGATTGTTTGTATTGTTGCGTATTGTTGCTGCTCTGCGTCTGTTTGGTAGTGTTTGTATGTATTGTATTGTATTGTATGTGGTGGACTTGATTGTATTGTATTGTATTAATGATCCGGCTTCGTCTGACCACTTATGACGATTGACCATTATACGCAAACACTTAAGTCATGTCATGCCTTGTCTTTACAGAGTGTTTTTAAGTGCCCTGATCTCGCCTGCAGGTCCTGTCCCACTCGCCCCATTAATGGATCGGAAGGAAATTCGAGACCATGGCGCTTGTGGGTATTGTTTTACTTGGGACTCGCTCACCTCCACCTGTGCTGGGACATTTAGCGACGCAAGCCTTCTTGCTTCGAAAGTTGTTTTTGTTTCCCTGACAACCGCCGTAGACGAATAGCCTGCAAGCATTCTGTTTCTTGTCGTGATAATACCTTATGAGCATTGCTCGGCACGGCCCAGTCTTAGAAGGTAGATTACAGAACCTTCCTGCAAGAACGCGAATAACACAGCGTAAGTTAGGCATACTTTAGTCGGTTCAAAGCTGCCTAACCACAATGGAGACACAGTACATTGAGCTGCACTCTGGGTAAGGTAACTATCCACGCGATATTCATGCTCTGTGTTCCATGCTACGCTCAGTATATGTATGCCTATGGCATATTGTATGTCAGTAATTGTGTTGTTATTGTATTATAGCAACCATTGTAGCAATGATCTGCTGTGACCACTGAGTTCTCAGATAATGTGCAGCAAAGTTGATAATCTTATTTCAAGTCAAGATTTGGGAACCAAAGATGCATTTTATGAATAGGAATGTTATATATGTTTCGGAAAGTACGAGTAAAATACAGCGAGTAAAATGAACGGTACTATATTACATTGACACCACAGTACGCTGCTCTTCCTCCCGATCCATGCTGTAACTGTGATCATCACTGTCGTCCGAATATCGATTAAAATACTCCTGCTGTCACTGTCAGTTTCGTTGTCAAGTTCGATAACATCGTCGTAGTTTCGAACATATTCAGCAGTCAATATACTGTCTTTGCCAAAACTATCAAATAAACCATCCAAAACATCCTACGATGACAAAGCACTGGTTGAAATATTGCCTTCCGCCATTGTAGCCACCGAATTATGGATAATCCATCTTCAAAAACCGAAAACAATTAGTGAGCACTAATAAACTACAACAGCGATTACATACAACATTTATTCAGCTTGACCACAGTACACAACAAGTGACTCAACGTAGGCAAATATAATTTAAAACGCTTTGAATGGCAAAGCTTGCCAAAACCTTAATACTGGCCTGCCGTGAAGATTAGAAGTGTCGTAAATGGTGCGGCGGCTATATGGAAACCCCGTACGGAAATGGATATTTATATTTCTTAATAAATATTGACTTTTGTTAACAAAGCTCATACTTAGTTTTCTAGTAATATAGTATATAAGAGAAGTGGCGATGGCGACCCTGATTTCGATGCAGATACAAAAAACATCAAGATGGTGGAAGGGTTTGTAGACCCGGACTTTATGAAGATTTCGAAGTGGACGTTGGTTTGAGCCAGCGGCGTGCCGAACTCACTGGTGTTTATCACAGTGATAGATGAAAAGTTAGACATATGATCTAATGAAACTTCCGCATGCTCACGATCTAGCGATTGTAGCTGACGGAGACGACCAATTCCAGGAATAGACTGAAGGATGTGTTCAGGAGACATGGAATGAAACTGAACCGGAAATACAACGGGAGGGGAAGAAACTAATACTAACATATACAAATGATGTATGTATCCCAGGGCGGAGCGGTGTGTGCGATTGGTTCAACGGAAGTGGACATTCCCTGGATACAAACATGGGAAAAGTTAAAGATGTGACGGAGACAGGCACATACCACGTAACTCATAACTCTAGGAAAGGATTGTGCACATGAGTAAGACTAGCTTACCAGCATGATGCCAAGAAACTATAGCAATGACATAAAAACGAGAGGGAAAGATAAAGGTTTGTGAAAACAACTGGGTCCAGAACATATATGGAGAAGTCGAAAAGAAAGAACTGTTAAGGATACATAACACTAACCGTAATAATAATACTTTATTGGCAAATGGAAAATACAAGGAAAACCCATGATTATATAATAACATACGTATATACTGGCGAGGAAGTGATGAAAGTCGGCAGGATGTGTGAATGGAATGGTAGAATAACGGTTAGTAAAGACCGGGCGAAGATGGAAACTTGAGAAGAGGACGATCTATACCGCGCGGTGTTGATTGCGTATGGCGATAATTGGATTGATTTGCAGAGGTATAGACATTCAGGGCGAATGACATCCGAGAAATATGATATAAGTACAAGACAAAGTATGAAAGGCAAAGGGAAAAGTTGTATGTATATTTGAAAAATAATATACGTTAAATGTGAAGGAAAAATTCGTCACGCACACACATATATCCTTCACAACCACACATTAACACAATATATTAGTACTAATTGAATAGATCACTCGAGTTACACATGCACGTGTAACCTATTTTCAATAATTTAACATTATAAATATGACACTTAGTGTGCAGTTTTCGTTTTGTCCTTTTGTAAAATCATGACTGAGTTAGGCACATTGAGTTAGGCACATTCCTGATAGATTATCGTGTAAATTGCATAGGAAAACTTGGGATCTGTACTGTAGAATGACACTACGAATAGGTTAACGATAAAAGTAGAAGACTACGGTTGGCGAATACCGTTTCCTGCCTTTAACATGCATTAACAAAATAAATTCGTCTGTCCATTCGGCCTATTGTTACGTTATCGGATCACGGAATCAGCATGTGTTTATTTGTACACATAGATTATGACGAGTTTGACATATTACAAGACACATATAAAAACCGCATACACACAAACACAAACACACACACGCACACGCACACGCACACGCACACGCACACGCACACGCACACGCACACGCACACGCACACGCACACACACACACATACACGCACACATGTGACTGATATATTTGTACTTACGTTTTGCTTTTTGTTTAGGTGTTTTAGGTTTTCTACCGTTATGCCGCTGTAGCATAAGACGCTTTGTATGTGTTGTCTCTCCAGGATTATACTTCGATTCATCACGAAGCATTGGATCAGCACGAGTAGGCACATATTTGTCTGGTTTGCCTATAAAAAAAGTAATAGCATTGTTCCTATAACTAGTTGGTCGCGTTACTGTCAACAGAAAAACCCAGATAGTGTGTTCGTATTGTGGATACCGACTGACTGGGTGATACCAGATGGACACAAATAAGTTATGTATTCATATAATACATAATATATTATGTGTAATGGACTTCGTCTTTTTAACAGTTTTGAATATTTTGATATTATGAACATCAATAAGATAATATACACTCGGCGGTGGCCACCATTTTGAGACGTACCTATATCAGTGAACATCGATTTTCAGCATTTTCCTGCACGAAAACAAAACCACGAGCTCGATTATGTCTCTTAATCCATCTTTCCAAAACGATTTGCCTAATTAAGTATCTGCTAACTCGGTCCCTCGTTTTTTTATGTCATAGTAGGCATCCAGAGGACAGTGTTGTTTATATAATTAAAACAATTATTGACTTGGTAATATATAATATGTGTTTGTAAATAGTGGGGTAACCTGACGATCATATTAAAGGGTCTGCAAATATCCTGACTATGCATATCGATCAATACCTAATATGCCACAGAACGCGAAGTCAATCACTTACATGCCTCGGTGCAAGCCTTCCTGGTTAAAAAATTGTTTCTGTTTCCACGGCAACCGCCATATGTGAACGTCCTGCAATATTTTGCTCTCGCGTCGTAATAGTACCTGGTGAAAGAAGCTCTGCACCATCCGGTCTCGTACGCTAAGTCACAGAACGGTTCTGAAAGAACGCGAATAACACAGCGTACATGAGGCAGAACTGTGTATGTTCGAAGTAAAAGCTACTAAACGGAGCTACGGTAAAACTTAACTCTACACAAGGATCACTGGTTAGTGTTTTACTCATGTTACGTGTTCCGTGTTACGCTCAGTAATTTCTACATCCACGCTACTGGCACATTTTATATCAATACTAATCGCCAAATTACCAAACAATACTTGGGGTAGGCATTCGCTGTCAAAGTAGTAATCCCTGAGGTCCCATCCACTGCACTGGACACACATTTTAGCGGAGTTTCTTGGCATATTGCAAAGGCGAAAAAGTCATTGTCTAGATGAAGCCATGTTTATTCAAACGATATCAATATATTACATATTTGAGAGCACTTCCACAACCTTGTGCGCTGGAATGTGACGAAACCTCGAAGCAAAATGCGTAGACATATAATATCAGCCTCAGTGTCAGGTGGCTACCTCCAAAATCCAAATAGCCCAAACTTAGGCAAACGCAGGAATTGTAGTTCTCCAGAATTAGTGAGTCGACTACACGTTACTCATTTACTCTCTGTATGGGATGTTTTAATTCCCCTGGCGTAGACACCAGACAGAAGGGACCACCGGCTTTTAGTGTCTCTTCCGAAAGACATAGGCAAATGTGGGTTAACGAAATTGCATAAGTTTCGAAACGGCGGCAGGTGGAATTGAACCACCGTCCTCTCGGTTGACAGTCCGGCGCTCTAACGCGCGACCACATAATACAAGTAATCGCATCGCAAACTGAACCCAAATGTGTCCAGCCTACCCGCATTGATAAATTATATCTTGACTCTGGCGTTTTTGTTCCAATAAACGTGATCCCTTTAATGAAAGGTTTTCATGAATGAACCAACAAAATGCAAACGTACGGCATGCAAAGTTGGTACAAGTCAGTGTTAAGCGGTCACGATCTTGAAACGTAAGTCATTCAAAAAAGTATGCAGAATTTATCCAACCTTTATCAACATAGTTGTAGATTGTAGATGTAAAAAGACAGGAAACTCCGTGGATGGCTATCCATGTACAGGTTTTATTTTTAATACTCGGCTCCCCATATTTTCCACTCCCCGAAGGAATGTAGAAAGCCACAAATTAAGAAGCATCCCAGTTTGCCCACTAAATCATATGCAAAATTCAAGCCTTAAACATGCAAATCTGAGGGAGATGTTGGTCACAAACAGAGAAAGAACGAACTGCTTTATAAAATAGCATTGTTCTTGTTTTTGAATTACAGCAACCCTTGAACTAAATCGTTGCACCGTTGTTTTAGACAAAATAACGCATATTCGCATTTTCAAATGTATCAAAAGAAAGTATATATATATATATATATATATATATATATATATATATATATATATATATATATATATATATATATATATATATATATACTGGATGTTTTAATACATCTAATTTATCTTCTATTATAAACATTTACCAGAACCTAGTCTTCCTGATATTTTACCTTACAACATACACTGATACAAGGGCTCAAGTATCACTGCACATCAAACGAAAGTTTCGAAAGATTATGTTACATTTCGACCAGGTTCTTTCCTATTCCTATCATACGAGTGCATCTGCTCGTCTTGAAACGCCATGTTCGTGCAGTACGATATGTTCACCTTGCTCCACGTCGTCCTGCCACATGTTGCTCTATTCGGGCGATACATGGGTGATACATACCGATTTCTGCCATGAGAGTCCTACGTTGGACTCCGGCAGTAGATACACCGCAAGCAATGCCCACACACACGCACGCACGCACGCACGCACGCCCACATACACACACCCAAATACGCGCGCGCACACACACACAAACACAAACACACACACACACACACACACGCACACACACACCACACACACACACACACACACACAACACCCATACACACCGACACACCCATACACATATACAGACACACACCCATTCACGCACATTCCCACACCCCACACACACATACACATGCACACACCCACACTCCCTCACACACACACACACACACACACACACACACACACACACACACACACACACACACACACACACACACACACACACACACACACACACACACACACACACACACACACACACACACACACACACACACACACACACACACACACACACAACACACACACACACACACACACACACACACACACACACACACACACACACACACACACACACACACACACACACACACACACCAATGACGTTTTCACTTACCTTTCGGTCCGCTGCTGCTGTCCCGATTTGAGACATCATGTTGCTCTGGTCTACCTACAACTACAAGAACATAATGAGATTACTCCTACACTTAATTGGTCGTTTTATTGTCACATAGCAGAACACGATTATTTTTTATTTGTAGATATCGACTCAGATGACATCAGAAGCAGACAAAGAACAATGTGTGCCAACCTAATGCACGCGAACAGTTTGGTGATATTTGGTTTGGTTTTGAAGGGGCGGATGCTTTTGGTTTGTGTGTATATATATATAATAATCCTATGTGAGGTGATAATTCAAGTGGCGACATCAGGTGGATTAGGCCAGTAGTAATCTCAGTAATACCCTAGCGGCGTCCGTAGTAATCAGCCTGAGTCTATAAATCCAGTTCAAACCAGTACTCGTCCCATTCGCCACTTTGAGTTCGACGAGAAGCAGCATAATCATTTATTGCAGAATTCAATTTAATTTATTCGTATTTGCAAATTTATAGTTGTTTGCTGTTGGGAAATTGTTTATATCACACGTTAATCGTCTATACATAGTGTGTTGTAGTGCCAGTGGCAACGACGGCCCTTCGGCGAATTTGCGATTTCCTTTGTTCGCCTCGACCCTCGTGGGTGCCGCCATTTTGCCATCTGCCGATTTCACTGCTCACGCTCCCTTCACCAGGTGCAGCTAAGTATCATTTGTGTTCTTTGCATTACGTTCTGCGACCGTATGGCAGTTACGACCCTCGCTTTAATTCTCGGGGATAGCCACGTTTGTTGGCTTGAGAGATTTGTATCGTCGTCCGGTATCCGTTTCGGAACTGGGTCATCGTTTGTAGGCACGGATTGCCATTTTAAATTTGCCGGTTTTCGGGGTGGCAGCGTCTCGTCTGTTCGTGACGACGGCGCGGTCGACCGATTGCTGGATTTACAGATGCCAGCTATCGTCGTTCTCTGTCTCGGTGGCAACGATGTTTACGGTAGCCCGGAATCGGTGCTTACTGTAGGTATGCGCCTGTACGAGTATGCGCAATCCCTTCTTGCTCGCGGTGTGTTACATGTTGTTGTGTGTCAGATAGTTCGACGCCAGTGTGTTCGCCGCTATTCTTGGGAAGATGGGACGCAACGGGTTGTAGATATTAATGAATTTTTGAAGGCAGTTTGCGACAATGAACGTTTGTCGTTTTGGTATCACCGCGGATTTTGGCAGTCGCAGCGTAACATTTTTCGGGGGGATGGTGTTCATTTTAATGATCTCGGGAACTACAAGCTTTGGCGGAGTGTTAAGGGTGCTGTTTTTGTGGCTTTAAAACGTTTGGGACTTGGGCGATAATGGGGAGCCTGAGGAAGGTGGCGAACGCGGGTCTTCTTGACGTTCAGGTGGTTTAACCGTTTCATGATGTGGTTTTAGGGGTCATCTGCTCACGTGAGGGTTGCATTACAGGGCACACTTGCCCTGGATATCTGCTGTTGTATTGTTCATATGTTCAATAAAGTAAAAAAAAAAAAAAAAAAAAAACAAACAACTGCCGTGCTGGCCTAGGATTTCGAGTCCCAAGTCATATGTCCTATTTCTTCACACTTCTCCCTTACACGTCAGTCTGCTAATCTGTTTCCACGTCTTACGCAAATTGTGGGTCCTTACTGACTTGGGACATCCTGTCTATGTATTCAAGTGTGAGTGTCATAAGATACTTTTCTCCCGTGTCTGGTATCAGGAGCGTCGGCTATAACAGCTGTGTGAGATAGTGTCAGTTATTTTCTCCCGTGTCTGGTATCGGGACGCCAGCTATAACAGCTGTGTGAGATAGTGTCAGTTATTTTCTCCCGTGTCTGGTATCGGGACGCCAGCTATAACAGCTGCGTGAGATAGTGTCACTTATTTTCTCCCGTGTCTGGTATCGGGACGCCAGCTATAACAGCTGCGTGAGATAGTGTCAGTTATTTTCTCCCGTGTCTGGTATCGGGACGCCAGCTATAACAGCTGCGTGAGATAGTGTCAGTTATTTTCTCCCGTGTCTGGTATCGGGACGCCAGCTATAACAGCTGCGTGAGATAGTGTCAGTTATTTTCTCCCGTGTCTGGTATCGGGACGCCAGCTATAACAGCTGCGTGAGATAGTGTCACTTATTTTCTCCCGTGTCTGGTATCGGGACGCCAGCTATAACAGCTGCGTGAGATAGTGTCAGTTATTTTCTCCCGTGTCTGGTATCGGGACGCCAGCTATAACAGCTGCGTGAGATAGTGTCAGTTATTTTCTCCCGTGTCTGGTATCGGGACGCCAGCTATAACAGCTGCGTGAGATAGTGTCAGTTATTTTCTCCCGTGTCTGGTATCGGGACGCCAGCTATAACAGCTGCGTGAGATAGTGTCAGTTATTTTCTCCCGTGTCTGGTATCGGGACGCCAGCTATAACAGCTGCGTGAGATAGTGTCAGTTATTTTCTCCCGTGTCTGGTATCGGGACGCCAGCTATAACAGCTGCGTGAGATAGTGTCAGTTATTTTCTCCCGTGTCTGGTATCGGGACGCCAGCTATAACAGCTGCGTGAGATAGTGTCAGTTATTTTCTCCCGTGTCTGGTATCGGGACGCCAGCTATAACAGCTGCGTGAGATAGTGTCAGTTATTTTCTCCCGTGTCTGGTATCGGGACGCCAGCTATAACAGCTGCGTGAGATAGTGTCAGTTATTTTCTCCCGTGTCTGGTATCGGGACGCCAGCTATAACAGCTGCGTGAGATAGTGTCAGTTATTTTCTCCCGTGTCTGGTATCGGGACGCCAGCTATAACAGCTGCGTGAGATAGTGTCAGTTATTTTCTCCCGTGTCTGGTATCGGGCACGTCAGCAATAACAGCTGTGTGAGATAGTGTCAGTTATTTTCTCCCGTGTCTGGTATCGGGAACGTCAGCAACAACAGCTGTGTGAGATAGTGTCAGTTATTTTCTCCCGTGTCTGGTATCGGGCACGTCAGCAATAACAGCTGTGTGAGATAGTGTCAGTTATTTTCTCCCGTGTCTGGTATCGGGAACGTCAGCAACAACAGCTGTGTGAGATAGTGTCAGTTATTTTCTCCCGTGTCTGGTATCGGGACGTCAGCAACACAGCTGTGTGAGATAGTGTCAGTTATTTTCTCCCGTGTCTGGTATCGGGCACGTCAGCAATAACAGCTGTGTGAGATAGTGTCAGTTATTTTCTCCCGTGTCTGGTATCGGGAACGTCAGCAATAACAGCTGTGTGAGATAGTGTCAGTTATTTTCTCCCGTGTCTGGTATCGGGAACGTCAGCAACAACAGCTGTGTGAGATAGTGTCAGTTATTTTCTCCCGTGTCTGGTATCGGGAACGTCAGCAACAACAGCTGTGTGAGATAGTGTCAGTTATTTTCTCCCGTGTCTGGTATCGGGAACGTCAGCAATAACAGCTGTGTGGTTTCACTAGTGTGAGTTACATATCCGTCCACTATCTGCCCCTTTCTCACTTCTGTTGAATTGTTGCGGATGTCTATGGGCTCTTAGCTACAACTGATATGTACCTGTCATGATTGTGTGGCATTATTACTGTTATGCATGTGAGTAGATACCTATGGTCTTTGTACATTGGGTTTTGTGTTATACATAATGTTACACTGTCTTGGGCAATGCATAACCCGTCACTTTCAAATCTTCGGTGCGGTCTCATAGGCCCAATAAAATATTGGGATTGGTAATATCAGTAACGATACACATTTCAATGTTTTGCATATTACAATGCTATTGATCGTACGATGTGTTATGGCTGCTATATGGGAAGTTCAATAACATTGAAAAAATGTTGGTATCTGCTTTCCAGTGCCTTTTATTGCCCGGGTTAATTGGCTTTCATATATACACCTGGGGCATTGTTAATATACACTTAGAGTTACTTGGTGGACAAACAGTGTGTCGACTCTTTCACTTGTGTTATGTTTTGTCAAACGCTTACATATCACTTTGTAGTATGGCCCCAGTGCGACAATCGGCCCGACAGAAAGCTCGAGGTCGTCCTGTGCAGGCGACGGACCCATCTTCCGTAGATCCGGCGAGACGCCTTGCCACTGCGGCTGCCACAGGGGTGGCGCACCGACGGCACCTGGCTAACTCTCAAGTTAGACAAGACACCACTGCATCATTGCGCAAGGACTTGGATGAGATCAGGGACTTGCTGAGGTCAGTTTTGCCAGGTGCTGCATCCGCTACCCCGGTCCCAGTCGCGGGTCCATCTGAGCCTCCACTGCCACCATTGGACATGCCTGGGGCTGGGTCAGTTGCCCCCCTTGGCCTACTACCGTGGACATTGAGCCGCCAATGGCCTCTAGTGCAGATCGACGACTTCCGGGCACTGGCTCCATGGGTCAACAAACATCCTACAGCGCTACCGTTCCGCATATCTCCGGCGGCCTTCGGGACACTGTAGGGATGCTCCTACAAGCATCCTTGGCACCATCATCCCGATTGCAATATGAGCGGGCATGGTATAAACTGGTAGGGTTTTTGCACTCTCTAGGTCTGGTTCCGGTGTTACCAGTACCTATTTACATCATGATGTTTTTCATTGCTCACCTTCATAATGCAGGTTTGGCACCAGCCTCAATTATTTCCTATGTTTCTGCCATTTCATATTTCCATAAGATCAATGGTTTCCAAGACCCAGCCAAAAGTTTCATTATTTCTAGGCTTTTGATAGGAGCACAAAATTTAAGAACGGTCTCTGATGTTCGCCTGCCAATAACTCTGCCTATACTGACCAAATTAGTCACTGCCGTACCTACTGTCATCACATCTCGCTACAAACAAGTCATGCTACGTGCCATGATGGTGCTAGCCTTTAAGGCATATCTGAGGGTAGGTGAGATGGTGCCCGGTTCTCCTCGGACAGGTCAGAATTGTCTTCAGCGCCAGGACATTTCATTAAACGGTGACTTAATTTCTGTCTCATTTAGGCATTTCAAGCACAGCCGTAAACATGGTTCCCAGTCTTTGCAGATCCCTGGAGGAGTTATTCCAGCTTCGCTTATTTCCCCTGCCAGTTGTGTTAGGGATTTCCTTCATGCTAGGGGGACAGTTCAGGGCCCACTCTTTGCATATGTAGATGGCACACCAATGTTACGCAGAGAGTTTGATTTTTTGCTTAAACACTTGCTTGAGTTTTGTGGCCTTAGCAGCCAGGTCTTTAAGGGTCATAGTTTTAGAATAGGGGCGGCTACATCAGCAGCATTAAGGGGAGAGTCCGATGCACAGATCAGAGCAGCGGGGCGGTGGTCTTCTGATGCATTTAGGAAATACATTCGAGTTGCTTAATGTCGCCAGTTCGCTCATTTAATTACTGCTTATTTTACAGTCTTTGAAGTATCAGCGTTTAACAAGTCTCTGACAGTTGCGGAATCTTATCGAATTGTGTACGTTTAACAAGTCTCTGACAGTTGCGGAGTCTTATCGAATTATGTGCGTTTTACCAAGTCTCTGACAGTTGCGGAGACTTATAGATTTATTCAGGTTAACAAGTCTCTGACAGTTGCGGAGTCTTACAAATTATCTCTTATCATGCTTATAAATACTTAGCCATGCGTTAGTTTGTGGGGGTCGGTCACATTTGATTTGTGGGTGACCTAGTGGCGTGTTGACCCCCACCAATTTGGTGTTAATCGTAAATAATGTGTAATTATATTGTTGGTGTTGGTTGTACATATGTATAATGCATGTAGGTGTTGATTTCCAATGCCTTTGAAGCCGGCATGTTTGCTGATACGATACTTATGTAACTATTGTTTATAATAATGTGTACATATTAAAGTCATTCATTTGGCCAATTTCAATCAAACTTGGTCTTGCATTATTGCTTTGCATAGGAGGGTGTATGTGACGGCAGTTGCATACAATAATCCTATGTGAGGTGATAATTCAAGTGGCGACATCAGGTGGATTAGGCCAGTAGTAATCTCAGTAATACCCTAGCGGCGTCCGTAGTAATCAGCCTGAGTCTATAAATCCAGTTCAAACCAGTACTCGTCCCATTCGCCACTTTGAGTTCGACGAGAAGCAGCATAATCATTTATTGCAGAATTCAATTTAATTTATTCGTATTTGCAAATTTATAGTTGTTTGCTGTTGGGAAATTGTTTATCCCACCCACCTCCCTGTTCCACACATTATAGTTTCTTGACGCTTTTCCCTGTCTAGGTGCACGAGGTTTTAGCCTCGTTTTGTTTTCCTCTTATGGTGTACTCAGGGTTTTTAGTGCGGTAAATTAACGTTGGCAGTATTGCGTGTTGACCCCCACCAATTTGGTGTCAATCGTAAATAATGTGTAATTATATTGTTGGTGTTGGTTGTACATATGTATAATGCATGTAGGTGTTGATTTCCAATGCCTTTGAAGCCGGCATGTTTGCTGATACGATACTTATGTAACTATTGTTTATAATAATGTGTACATATTAAAGTCATTCATTTGGCCAATTTCAATCAAACTTGGTCTTGCATTATTGCTTTGCATAGGAGGGTGTATGTGACGGCAGTTGCATACTATATATATATATATATATATATATATATATATATATATATATATATATATATATATATATATATATATATATATGATAGTATGTCATAGCACCACCATCAATCAACATCGACAATGTGACAGTTGATGTCGTTGATCAGTTCACATAATTTAGGCTCAACAATTAAAAGTAACTATTTTAATTGTTCTGCTCCTAGACGCACACATTAATATGCACAGAGTAAAAGCTGCCGTTGTCAAGTCTACACTGAACGAAACAGTGTGGAGCAACACAAATTTGACAGAAACAACAAACTACATGTACCCGTTTTTTCAATGGCTGAGAGGCCTGGACAATATACCCAAGACAAGTATTCGCGGAGTTGCTAGGAGTCTTCACTCCTAGCAACTCCGCGAATACTTGACCAGAAAGTATAATGATTGGCTGAAAACGAATCTTTCTACAATAGTCAAACTTAGGAAGACATACCAGAAGTGGGGTAAAGTCCAGGAAAACATGACTGAGCGTTTTATTGGACAATCGCTCCATCTGCCCTGCCTTAACGGTTGGTCTATCATACACACACACACACACACACACACACACACACACACACACACACACACACACACACACACACACACACACACACACACACACACACACACACACACACACACACCAATGACGTTTTCACTTACCTTTCGGTCCGCTGCTGCTGTCCCGATTTGAGACATCATGTTGCTCTGGTCTACCTACAACTACAAGAACATAATGAGATTACTCCTACACTTAATTGGTCGTTTTATTGTCACATAGCAGAACACGATTATTTTTTATTTGTAGATATCGACTCAGATGACATCAGAAGCAGACAAAGAACAATGTGTGCCAACCTAATGCACGCGAACAGTTTGGTGATATTTGGTTTGGTTTTGAAGGGGCGGGTGCTTTTGGTTTGTGTGTATATATATATATATATATATATATATATATATATATATATATGATAGTATGTCATAGCACCACCATCAATCAACATCGACAATGTGACAGTTGATGTCGTTGATCAGTTCACATAATTTAGGCTCAACAATTAAAAGTAACTATTTTAATTGTTCTGCTCCTAGACGCACACATTAATATGCACAGAGTAAAAGCTGCCGTTGTCAAGTCTACACTGAACGAAACAGTGTGGAGCAACACAAATTTGACAGAAACGAACCAAACAACTGTTTCCCTTTTTTCAATGGCTGAGAGGCCTGGACAATATACACAAGACAAGTATTCGCGGAGTTGCTAGGAGTCTTCACTCCTAGCAACTCCGCGAATACTTGACCAGAAAGTATAATGATTGGCTGAAAACGAATCTTTCTACAATAGTCAAACTTAGGAAGACATACCAGAAGTGGGGTAAAGTCCAGGAAAACATGACTGAGCGTTTTATTGGACAATCGCTCCATCTGCCCTGCCTTAACGGTTGGTCTATCATTATTTATCCAACGTTCTCAAAATAACTTGTATGGATTTCGTCAACAAATTCCATGGAAACAAAACATGTTTTCATCAATGTCTACATGCAGTTTGCCCAGTTTTACCATATTACACACACGCACGCAACACAAACAAGCAAGCAGGCATGCAAGCACGCACACACACACACACGCACACACACGCACACACGCACACACGTACACACACACACACACACACACACACACACACACACACACACACAAAACACAACACACACACACACACCACACAACACACACACGAACACATGTGTTTGCACTTGCCTTCTGCTTGTAGTGATCTGCACACAACACACACACCACGCAACACACACCTGATAACTGATGTGTTTGCACTTGCCTTCTGCTTGTAGTGATCTGCACACAACACACACACCACGCAACACACACCTGATAACTGATGTGTTTGCACTTGCCTTCTGCTTGTAGTGATCTGCACACAACACACACACCACGCAACACACACCTGATAACTGATGTGTTTGCACTTGCCTTCTGCTTGTAGTGATCTGCCGCTATACCCGTGTGGAACAGGTGGTGTTAGAAGGCCAGGAGGGGGAAAAGGCTGTACAGCGGGAAGATCCCAACTTGGGACCTGTGACCCACCATTTGCGTACGGTCGTCGAACAGATTCTCGTGGGTACCACGTTTCGCTTGGAGGATCACGTTGCGCCTCGGTTATTACACCGTGTGACGCCAGCAGCACAATGCAGAAAAGCATCGCTTTGCTGCAACAGGTCAGTAGTTCTCTGTCAGCTCATCAGCTGTTTCCATAAATAAGTTTACTTGTTCACATATATATTTTATATATATATATATATATATATAATATATATATTTATATATATATATATATATAAAATATATATTATTATATATATATATATATATATATATATAATATATATATATATATATATATATATATATATATATAATATATATATATATATATATACAATATATATGGTTATATATATATATATATATATAAAACCATATATATATGTATATAAATATATATATATATATATATATATATATATATATATATTATATAATATATATATAATATATATATATATATATATATATATAATATATATGGTGATATATATATATATATATATAATATATATATATATATATATATATATATATATATATATATATATATATATATATATATTCAGAATATGACAATATAAATGTCATATAAAAGAAATTACAACAATGTCATATCTGAATAATTTTATTTTATCTGGTTCAGTTTCCGTACAGCTATAATTTAGTATTCTACGTATTCATATGTTTTACATGTATTTTTATTTTATTTAGTTCTTATAAATGTTTAACTATGTCGCATAGACTTACCTCTATTACTGTGGGTGTCACTGTCTCTTAATTAAAATGTATTTGAATTGTTTTAAATGCTTTAGTTTTTCTGTTTGCAAGCAATGTCAGTCTTACATAGTTATATAGGCCCTATATGTTATGATATTATGCATATCTATTTTATTTATGTGTTCGGGGAAAAAAATCGAGCCGGTGGCGCAGATGCAGAATGGCAGGACACAGTCACAAGCAATTTTTGTCCACGGAGATCCCACAATGTATTGTGAGAGGAATTCCGGGGTGCTATAGTATACAAGGTTCGTTATAGACAACTGTTAATCAGTGACACGCATATTGTCATACAACCGTTTAGTGTTAGATTTAAATTACTGTTCTTATTAAACAAGGGGACGAAAACGTTGATATGTTGACACATCGTAAGAAAGCTAAGAGACACCGACGCATTTGTATTGTACACCCTGAATTAAGTTCGTATTCATTTGGTAAATAAACACAACGAGCACCAACCTGCATGCTCAGCCGAATACAATGACGTCAATGTGACAGACTTTACCCGCCGAATATCTTCCGATGGCAGTCATTCGTCACTATAATCATCAACTGTAAACAACTTTAATATGCGTGCCTCGAACCACGCGTTGTCCCGAGACCACGTGATTGGGCATAGTCGCCGTGGCGGCAAAAAGCGCTATTTCTGAGAGATATCACACTCACCCTACCAGGTTGGCGCCTACACTTAGACAATGGTCATGGACCTTGGCACATACATCACGATACATGAATACTTTTTAGGCTATTAAGCACCAACTTCGTCTAACGTCTTGCACCGACACAGTTACTTTTTGGCCTACATTGTGTTGGTTCCCATTTAAGCACATATTGAGTTAATGTTTGGTCTAACTAATAGCATTAGTTAAACGAGCATTATATATAAATACAGTATATATATATATATATATATATATATATATATATATATATATATATATATATATATATATATATATATATATATATATATAAGGTCATAGTTAAAGCATAAGACAAGCAAGGCTTGCATGTACAACTACGATGCAGGTGATTACGACAGTCGTTCTTGTCAATCGTGAAACATGCCCAGGCAACCCAACGTATACATAAAATGGCGCCATTCACTGATAGTCATACAGTCAGAAGTGGCAGCCATTGAACAGTAACACAAACAATGAATTATTACATATCCAACGGTGAATATACATTTATCAACTCACCAAATCAAAACATGCATGGCAGATACATCACATGTCAATGTTTATAATGCAATCGCGGGTACTTTTCTTCACTGTGGTGTGTAACCGCCTACAGCTAAGCGCTAGTCACTGGTACTGGTGCCCTAACTCCTAACAGCGGTCAGCGACGACGATACTAAGCCTCGTATCCTAGCAACGGCTACTACACAACTTCTGGAAGAAGGCTCCATTAGCAAATCATCCTCTTTGTTAAGGAGCCTTGCCTTACGACCCCACTAAAAGTCTTACATATGAAGAAATGGTTGAGGTATCGGACCATATGGTAGCTGTAACGCACTATCGGAAAATAGCGGCGCTGATAGGAAACAATACATTTATCGATTATGAAGAACAACACAACGCTATAGCGGTTACATTTATTCCGGGTGATAACAACTATCCATGTGGCGTTTCCGCACTGTTGCACTGCTTTGTCTTTTCATCATGCCATAGCACATGACTATGAACAGATAACAAATGCAAGTGCACTAGAGATATGATGGGGCTTTATCAGGCCAATGATGTTTATATTGGGTGTGGACAACCATTTCACTCTTGCTGGGAAACATAGGACACTACTAAGGTTGTGATCTGATTGCCTAATTTACACTAGGCTGTTGACTGCAATTAGCAACAGCAGGGCTCGGTTGCACTGACCAGTCCTTTGATCATGATGTTTATAACCATTGCAGGTAACAATGCAGGCTATGGGCAAATGTGAGGTTCCCAATGTGTGCCTATTTAATCATGTGATCAGTGATATCACTGCCTGCTGTCAGGAGATTATTCTGACCCCTACCAACACTAGTGTGCTTATTTGTTACTTGGAAAGCAAAACTGCAGATTTTTTCAAGTTGAGGTCCATGTTTTGGTCCGGCATGTTTTGGGGATAAAGAAACATAATTTTTAAATATTGGATACTAATGACTTGCTATGCACGTGTCAAAAAGGTTGCTTGTAAAATATTGAAATAATGTCCATTTGTTTAGATTCGAAAGTATATTTTGACCACAGTCACACTCTACAGCAATAGGAAAATGTGCATGCATGAAGTTACGCACTATTCTAGGGATATTTTAAGCCTAAATTAAAATGCTATATATTATTGCCAACTGACGGGTTATGATGGGTAGTGTCGTTGGATAGACACACTCTATGACATAAGTAATAATAACACTGCTATGAATGGTTGATTTTCAGGTATCAGGTGATTACCTCCAAACAGGCCAAACTTGGGCTAACGCAGGAGTTGTTCTTCTATAGAATTTGTGAGGCCACCACAGATTACACATTTACCCCCTGTGTGGGATATTATACTTCCTCCGGCATAGAGACCAGAGAGAAGGGTCCACTGGCTTTTAGTGTCTTTTCCGAAAGACACAAGCAAATGTGGGGTGACGAAATTGCCTAAGTTTCGAAACGGCAGTAGGTGGGATTGGCAGTCCGGCGCTCTGCCGCGCGACCACCGCTCCCCTCGATTCCGTGAAATAATGCACATAAACAGTACATCCTGAAATTGCATAATGTCACATACAGTGTCCTCGTATGGCCAAGCTTAACATGTACACAAACTGTGTTGATCAACAAACAGTATTCCTAAAGTCAACAGCTATATATCTTATTCTCTGATGGCCAACCACATGACCAGTACATAAATTACACAATTCCCAATTCAAGGCGTTGATATTCTTGAATTCTGATGTGCAGCCTTGGTTCTCCTCTCCCCTCTGACTGGACAGGTGTTCCAGCAGTGGGTGGCACTGCTGCTGCCCATCAGTTTATCGTCTTATATATTTTATGCAGTTGCCCATGGACCCCCTTTTAGGAAGCACTGCTTCCTGTTAAATTGGTGGTATTGATCTTACTTGACTAATCAGTTTTTATGGGTATGACTGTTACATACACATACCTATAGATCCACGAGACAGTCACATCAATCAACAGACACATACAAAATAGTAATTAATAAAACCAGAAATAATAAAACAAATTATGTATTGAGTGATTTAAATCGATGATTTGCGGGGTAAGTCAAATTATTTAAATTTAAGAACATGTGTGAACCTATGCCAATAACCAACTATATAATATACATGTGTTTTGTTGAATTCAGCTAACAGTATAATTTCAGTAATAAGATAAATTTGATTTTTTTATGTTTCTAATTATTAAATCCAATTAATGCCTATAATATGATATACAGTTATTGGCTGTTGTTCTTTTTTATGTTATTATCTAGAAGAAGGTTATTCCCTATCGGCGAATGTCTATGTCAAAAACAATTATTTCACGCGTGTACACATAGTCATAGACACTTGAGCTGTATTTAGCAACCACCGGCAAAGCACCGGTGTTGGGACTATTTACACATATTTGTACTTCATTACGTTCCTATTTCTTATTACATAAATTGTTTGCGTAGATCACATTCGTGTATTATGCAGACAGTGAAATATAAGTGTGGGATTAAATTGTAGTCGTAACTACACATGATGGTACTCGTGAGTGCCGGGTCGCCTTGGCAACAGCACGCTGGTTTCGGGTTGTCATTTCATACTTGCCGCTTCACCTTCCAAATAAGGAAATCGTGGCCAGTTTCCTCACTGAATTCGCCACATATTCCTTCGTCGTACATATATGCAAACAAATCGACCAAAGATGGAACTGTGGCTTTGATCGAGACTTATGTTCGTTCGTAAATAGGCTTGCAATCGGCGTTCGAATGTGACCGCCGCAGACTCTTTCCGAACTTGCCGCCGACGGACACGCCAACTTCATTATCTCTAAACTGGTTTTTTCTGCAGGAATCCTTCAGGGGAAGTATGTGACAGGTTCCTTACTAACAAGTATTATATACATGTTAGCCGTACAGTGCTTTAGCTTATTTAATTGTATTTGTTTTAATACGTTTCGTAATTGTTTGCGGAAGCGATGCTGCGTCGCCTATTGACTGGTTGCTACATCGATTGTAAACATATCGCCGAGTCAAACCGGATATACGCACATATACCCCTTGGGCGCAATGGCAGCGCCCTGTAGGTCACTTTGAAAACATATTAAAACATACAGTGACGCTGTTGTTTTTACATTATGTTGACTAGTGCTGTGAATTATATATTTTTAAGTTTGGGCTGTTGTTGCTCGGGCGTGTCAGTCCCCCGTTAATGTATTGAACGAAATACAAAGCAATTCTTCACAATAATTACTGCAGGAGTGTTAACGACCAGCCCGTGATATTTATCAGACCTGTTAAGTATCCCGCTTTTGGCCATATCCCGTTCTCCCGCGCGTGTTACGAAGTCTCCAGGTTATGATTCCACCTCCAGTTTTTGTTTCGCCCCTTTGTATCTTCAGATTATTGCCGCCTTTTTGTAAATAAATACTTCGGCGATTTTCGTGATAATCGAAACATTTTGAATTAAAAAATTATTTTGTTAATCATTTGCGTTGTTCCATGTTTATTTTCCCGATACAACATAATATCAATTTGGTGTAAATTGTCACATGATCACGAAAAAACGAATCAAATTCGTTTGTATAAGGTTTGACCTATAAAAGCATACCCGCGATTATATGAAACCACTACGCACCAGCGAAACCGTATGGACGAAGCCAGCTTTGCCTATCCGTTGTAGAAGAAAGATGCATCGACGATTATGCAGGCATGGGTTGCCGATCTGACCTGGGTCAGCCGTAGAGACAAACAAGAGTCTCATGCTATTAGCCGTGTGTGCAACTCGTATTTCTGTGTTGCCGCGGGCGGAAAACATGACAGTTGTCCACGTTCTTCAATTTGTTTTATTTTTATAGGTCTAGGACGGTCCATTTAAGGATGTTGATGGTAATGGGAGTTTATAGTGTTCTGTTCTTTGACTGGTACAAAACAACATATGTAATTAACACAACATTTTATTCCAGATCAACTAGGTCAATCAGGCCGACTGTCTCCGCATAGTCGCCAGGTGGTAGCATTACTCATAATCATGACATATTCCCATTTTAGTAATTATTGTCATTCTTCAATGAGTAATTATTATTATTCTTCAATGAGTAATTATTATCATTCTTCAATGAATAATTATTGTCATTTTTCAATGAATAATTATCGTCATTTTTCAATAAGTAATTACAGTCATACTTCAATGAGTCTTGCAGGTCTTATTAGCAACCTAACTGATCGATGCAGCACTGTACTGTTGGACACTGGAGACTGGTCCAGTGGCACTTCGCCAGTTGCAGTCTCTGTCGGTTCAACTATCAGCTAAGGCTGATCGACAGGGATACGAGACAATGTTACTGGTGACTGCGGCACGACTCTGAGATGTGTGTTTCTACGATACACGCCACATTCCGTCTAGACTGTGTATGACCGCGGCGTGTCGACTCGATTGATTATGATGCCTGTATTCGTCCAACTCTTCTCATTGTCCGTTCGGACCCTCACTGTATCTCCTGGAGACAGTGGACGTAGTGGATGTACTCCGTGGTGTCGATCATAGTTGCGCCGATATGACAACTTAGTATCAAAGTCCCTCTGACGCAGTAGGTCCGGGATGGGCCATCGTGGCCGGAGTGTAGTAGGCAGGGTTGGCAGCGTCGTACGGATGTGACGGCCCACCATTAGTTGTGCAGGACTACTCCTGTAGTGACGATCAATGTGTCTCTGTAAAACTCCAGGCCCAGCCAAGGATACTTGTGGCCGTTTGCACAGCTCGCTCAGCTTTTCGGTTGGCGTTTGGCAGAAACGGGCTCGACGTCACACGTGTAAATCCATGCTGCTCTACAAATGACTTGAATTATGAGGACGAGAACTGGGGAGCATTATGAGATACTAGCTCAGTTGGGATGTCAAATCGGGCGAAGATGTCCTTCAACTTCGCAATGCACGCAGCAGTTGTCGTGATACTGAGGTGCAGTATCTCTATCCACCTAGAGTAGTAGTAAACTACTAACGTGTAGTCCTTTCCTTGAGACAAACATAGGTCCACTGCTACTCTCTGCCATGGTCCTGTGGGTAGAGGAGTTGTCATCAGTGGCTCCCTCTGTTGCCTCGGTGTGTGGACTTGACAATGTTCGCAGGCACCCACTGTGTGCTTGATGTCGCGCGTTATCCCTCGCCACCACACAGACACCCTGGCCCGTTCCAGGCACTTCGGTTTTCCCTCACGGCCTGTGTGAATCTTCTCCGGTATATCTGGCCTCAAGAGTGTAGGAATGACGATTCGGTCAGTATATGTCAGAAGACCATTGCTGACAGAAAGAATACGTTGGACACTGAAGAACACCTTCAAACGTTCTGGTACGTCCTTCTCGTAGTTTGGCCATCCAGTCAACGTTTGGATGATAACTGACTGAAGAGTAGCCTCGTCCATCATGGAGGAACGCAACTCGGCCATCTCATGGGGCGACATTCTCGAGCAGAACGCTACTGGCTTCAGTCTTCCCCCACTGTGATCTTGCACGAGCACACCTGCGATACCGCAGGTATAGGCACCCACACAGGTTGACTTTGTCGCGTCGTAGTACACCAACCAACATCTTCATTTTGACAAATTCTTCTACTTGAGCAGGTCCCCTTATCCAAACTGTGTCATCTTTCAGAAGGTCATTCAGAGGACGTGTGACGCTGTGTAGGTCTGGTAGGTATGAACCTAGGAAGTGGACCATTCCCACGACTTATCGTAACAGTAACAGTTGTTGATGCTGGCATGTCCAGAATGGCAGCGACCTTTTCTGGATCAGTAATGCTTCCGTCAACAGTAAATCTGTGACCTAGAACACGCCTTCTACCCATTCGAACAATTGAGACATATTCCGCATGAAGATTTCAGGCGATGACGTAATACCGAATAGCAGCCGACAGAAACAGTAGCGGCCAAACGTTGTGCTGAATATTGTCCTCATGTAGTGGTATTTGATAGAAACCACTGGCGGCGTCGATAGATATGAATACTGTCGCACCAGTCAGCTCTGATGTAACGTCGTCGATTGTCGACAGAACAAAGGTTTCTCGCTTCACCTGTTCATTTAGCTTCTTTAAGGCAACGCAGATGCGGACTTTTCCCGATTTCGTCATGATTAGCACTATTGGTGCGCACCATGATGTTGGCTTGGTGATGGGCACAATAAATCCTGCTGCTTGCTGACTGTGCAGTTTCTCCTTCACTTTGGGTTGCAGTTGTATCGGTACGCACCTGGCTACGCTCAGAGCGTACGGCTCAGCTCCACCCTTCAGCACAATTCTTACTGGCTCATTGTTCAGACTTCCAATGTCACCGAAAAACTCGTCAAGTTTGAGAATGAAGCCCATGCGGCTGGCAACACTGCGACTCAGAAGACTTACCGACTTACAAACAGCAATTGAAGTGTGTTAAGCCAACCGTGAAAACTGTGAAACAGTGGTCAGTGAATGCAATGGAGACACTTCGCGGCTGTTTTGAATGCACCGATTGGGGAGTGTTCAAAGAGGCCGCAACCGACATTCACGAATACACAGACACAGTCAGCGATTACTCCACCTTCTGCGAGGGCCTCTGTATTCCAACGAAAATATTAACAAGCGACCCTAACGACAAACCGTGGTTCAATACTGATATCAAACACAAGCTACAGGCGAAACAAGATGCGTACAAAGACAATGACAAAGGCAAATACAAGAATGCGAGATATGCAGCGGAAACGGCCGTTATGACGGGCAAAGCTAAACACCGTGACAAGCTTGAGGAGAATCTCACCATCAACAACTCTAAGAACATTTGGCAGGGTTTGGAGGCCATAACCAACTACAAACCGTCTCTCAAGAACATTACTGCTACCGATACTAATCTTCCTGACAGATTGAATGACTTTTATAGCCGGTTTGATAAACTGAACACTACTTCTCCTTCATCTGTCACTCTCTCCTCATCCCTCCCTCCTTTCATAGTTGACGAATGTGGTGTTAGACGCATGTTTCAACGTCTAAATAGCAGAAATGCTGCCGGTCCGGATAACATCTCACCATGTTTACTTAAACAGTGTGCCGACCAGCTGTCGGGTGTATTCACATACATATTCAATGTGTCTCTTTCCCAATGTAAATTCCCTCAATGCTTCACAAAATCAACTATCCTGCACCCAAGAAATCTACAGCATCTTGTTTAAATGATTACAGGCCTGTTGCCTTGACTTCTGGTGTCATGAAGACACTCGAGCACTTGGTCCTGCAGTTTCTGAAATCAATTATCGAGCCATTGCTTGACTAAATTCAATTTGCGTATCGCAATAATAGATCTGTTGACGACTCTGTCGCTCTAGGATTGTTTTACGTTCTTCAACATCTCGACAGCCCAAATACTTACGCTAGGATCCTTTTTATTGAGTTTAGCTCTGCTTTTAACATAATTATCCCATCAAAACCTTTTGATAAGATACAGAGTGTCGGTGTTTCTCGATCCATGTGTCTGTGGATCTTCGATTTTCTTTTAAATAGGCCGCAGGTTGTAAAAATAAGAGGCGACAACTTATCATCATCAGTTACGTTATCTATTGGCACGCCTCAGGGCTGTGTTCTGTCATCAATGTTATATTCTCTTTTTACACATGATTGTTTATCTTGTCACGTACGTACTAAAATACTGAAATTTGCCGATGACGCTACAGTGATAGGGCTAATAACAAATTCTGATGAATATGAATATCGGGATCAAGTAAAGAAACTCATCAGTTGGTGCAACGATAACAATCTGGAACTTAATGTAAATAAAACGAAAGAAATGGTTGTGGATTTTAGAAGAAAGAAATCTTCTCCTCCCTCGCCTCTTGTGATCGATTGCAGGGCAATTGAAATCGTCCAACTTTTCAAATTTCTCGGTTCTACAATTTCCAGTAATCTTAAATGGGAGCTAAATGTTGTTAATATTGTCAAAAAGGCCCAGCAGCGGCTGTACTTTTTAAGAAGGTTAAAATCGTTTGGATTGACCACACAGGTTATGCTCAACTGTTACAGAGCTGTAATCGAGAGTGTTCTAATATTTTATATCACAGTTTGGTTTGGGTCGATTACACAGTAGGAAACGCTCAGATTAAACAGAGTTGTGAAAACTGCTTCCCGAAGTCTTGAAATACTGTATCAGCAGCGCCTGATAGGAAGAGCCACTCTTATCTCTCCAAATTCATCCCATCATGCCCATGACCAATTTGAACGTCTTCCATCTAGTCGCCGATTCAGATCCATCAAAACCAGGACCAACCGCTTTAGTACTAGCTTTTCCCCCTTAGCCGTTCAAGCCCTGTCAAAACAAAAGTTATCACCCCCCGCAGCAAACACATATTCCACTTTCCGATGAGTTTAGTGTGTATATTTTATCATAATGTATTATGTATTATTTTATTTCATATTTTACATTTTAAACTAATATATTTCTACTAGATCGTGTCAATTATTTATCGATGTTATAAAGAATTTTTTTTATTCATACCTTTTTATGTGATTGTTCTTATTTATTTATTTATTTTAAAGTAGTAGTATATTTTATCATCATCGTTTGGTGCATGTGAATGTATTATCATGTGAATGTACTAGTACGACAACCAATAGCATTACACATTCCAATGTTTTATTGTAACTACAATGTGAACTCATGACAATAAAGCTATCTTATCTTATCTTATCTTATCTTTTGCACTGATGATGACAATACGGAAGTAGAATAACTGTCCACTTCACTTCCGTGTGTGATATGAATTGTCCCTTGCTTTCGAGAGGTCCTCCTACTCCCAGCAATGTTGTCGCGATTTGTTTCAGTTTCGGTCTCGGCCTCATAGCATTGTAGGTTTCTTTAGACATGATTGACGTATCTGCGCCTGAGTCAATCTTTAACTCAATTTGCTTGCCCAAAGTCGGACGTGTAAGCGTCCAAACTGAGTCAGAGTCTTCACACTGTACTGATCCTAGGAAGTAATGCTTAGTAGACTAGTCTCGTGCAGATTGAGGAACTGTTTTGACTTCGTGGACATATTTTGTCCGGCACACTGACGCAAAAGTCCCTTCTTGCCACATGTCCTGCATTCTGCACCAATTGCAGGACACGCATCGTCTCTAGTCGATCTGTATTTATATCCGCAACGTGTGCATTTGTTGTCAGTGCGTCGCAGTTGTCGCTGCCTTTTCAAGCGTTAAATTATCTTATTCAATCTGCAACCTTTGTGATAACTCTTTGTCCGCCATTCCTGCTATCAGTCTGTCTCTGATATGTTTTTATCCGATTGCGAATTGCACCCTCGTGTCATGTCGTGCAGGGTTCTTATGTATTGTTCAACTGATTCGCCTGGGAAATGGCACATCTGATTAAACTTTTGTTCTTTCGTGGATTGTATTATTCTTGGGAATAAAGTAATGGTGAAATTTCTCTATTTCTGATTTCTCTATTTTCTGATTTCATTTTCCGAGACAAAGCGGGAGGGGATTGGTGCTAAAGCATCAGCTTATTCTCCCGCAATATTTGTTTCGTTATAGTGTAGTAATAAATGAAGAATAAGTTGTTATATAGCGCAGTATCCAATCCTTGGTATTGCTCAAAGCGTTTTACACTCTACTCCCTGGCAGACTTGTTCAATTGAACAACATTTTGATTTCTTTGGGAAACATCCAGCCACGCTATAGATAATGCGCGATGACTATTCGTACAGAAAATATCCATCACTGTCGATAGCCAGCTACTCATGCATTCAGCTGAATAAACTATAGCAATATAGTGTGACAAAATGCCCAAGGGTGGACACCGTACAAACCTGGGTTCTCTTAGTCGAGAGTCCTCCATTGCGCTACTTGTTTGGGTGCAATTGAGATATATACGTGAATGCCAAATAGTTATGGTACGTATTCTCCGAATAGATCAATTGATGTATCTAGGTTCCTTAGCAAATACCGTCAAACGTGTGCTGTAATTTATGCTCTATGAGAGGTTACGTCCACTTAATAGTGTATTTCAAATATAATAACGGTTATCAACATTATTCGCAACAGCAAATATTGCAGGAAGAATCGCTCATCATTTTGATTGAGACGTCATTAAACCACGATGTATCGATACAGCAATGGCAGCGGTTTCGCGCTTATATTTATCCGGGCGTTAAATAATATCCAAGTAACGTTTTTTCTTATGCGTGAACATTTTAAAATCATCCGTATACTGCAAAATCCAATAAATATTGCGGGTTGATTATATTTTTTTAATTCTCTCCTATAAATTTAAATTAACGTTTTTGTGTTATCAATACATGTATAACAAATATGTTTGCCTCTTGATAATACGAGATAAGCACATATATATATATATATATATATATATATATATATATATATATATATATATATATACATATATATATATATATATATATATATATATATATATATATATATATTATGTATATATATATATATATATATATATATATATATATATATATATATATATATGTATGTATGTATGTATGTATGTATGTATATATGTATGTATGTATGTATGTATGTATGTATGTATGTATGTATGTATGTATGTATGTATGTATGTATGTATGTATGTATGTATGTTTGTATGTATGTATGTATGTATGTATGTATGTATGTATGTATCAGAATAAAAATGTATATACTATCAGATTCAGCGGGAAGCGTTAACGTCTTTATTTGTAACCAAAAAGCTAACTCGCGCTTGCGTGACCGCGAAATGGCTGTTTACGTGATAACGTACATATGGAACAATGCTAAAGAAACACCATTGTTTTTTTATGTGGCAACGTTCAAATAAAGCAGCACATCTTTCTTAAACATACCGGTATCGTTACCATTATTGTATAACATACAGGTCGCTTTTTTCTGCAGAATATGTAAGTATTCCTTATTATATAAAGGCTACACACCAAAAGAGAATATGATGTTGACGCGCTTTACGTTAGGCTCGTTCTAGTAAACATGACTGTTTTTCATTCAACGTCGTTGCAGATTAATCAAATGTAGGAACCACTAAGATTCAAAAATTCCATATTCAAGATTCAAAAGACTTTATTGTTCATTTAAAACCTCACATTAAATACGGAAATTGTTCTTCAGTTGCAGAGAAAAATGACAGCAATAAGATTGGTGAGCCATAATATATATGGCTAATAAGACACATTAAAATTGTAATAAAACTCATCAGCACTAAAACTGGTAAGGTAAATAAATTAAGTATATAAATAAGTACTCTAAATAATAAATAAATAATTAATCATGTAATATTCCTTAAAAGGTTCTTTGATAAGACAGGATGTGGTAACATTAATAATATGTACTAAAATTGGTAAATAAATAATATTACATGGAAATAGGTGTATGGAATAAAAGACGCATACAGTACATTACAATTTAGCATTCAAAATTAAAATGAAAGACGGTGTAAACGATTTCTTGGATGGGTTCTTTTTAGCTAGTGGAACTTTTTTTGACGTCTCAGAGGATGGGAAGGATCGTACAATATTGGTCAATGCGTTCATCTTTAAGACGACCTGCAAGGGCCATGTCCTCTGCATATTTAATCAGGGTAAGAAATGAATTGTTAGACGATAAGTCGTTCGTATATATTGAAAACATAATTGGGGATAGGACGCATCCTTGTGGAGCACCGGCCACGTACAGTTGTTGCCGCGGTCACTGCAGCGTGGCTGGATGCTTTTGGGAGAAGGCGTGAAAGAGTCCCATTAAAAAGAAGCTCACAGTACATTAACTTGTGAATGTCAATCAACATAATTATATGCACATGTAGTCGTGGCATAATGAATATTCTTGCCTTGATTTCTTAGAAAGTAAAACAACGCGTCAACCCCACCATTTGAAATTAGTGACTGATATTCAGGCGCGCAATAATAATAATAATAATAATAATAATAATAATAATAATAATAATAATAATAATAATAATAATAATAATAATAATAATAATAATAATAATAATAATAATAATAATAATAATAATAATAATAATAAAGTTTACTCTCTGTCAGCACAAGCTGCTGAAAAGTGAAATACGAACAGTACGACTGATAAGACAATTCAATAATGTATATATGGATGCATAATAATGTATAACTATTTATTACATTTTTACTAATTAGAATATATGGAATAATTATTAAAAGAAAACAAATAAGTAGGAAATAAAGCAGTAAATGACCTACTGTATGAATAAATACATTGGGATTGATTAATGTGTCATAACAGCATTAAAATTCATTTAGCAAAGTTGACTATTAAAATTATAAATGGAATATACAACCTGAATAAGTAAAATAATAACTAATTAAGATATCTAAATAATATAAAATAGATCAATTGAATAAATACCTAAAAGATCCACAGTCCATATCAAGTAATACTCGTATGTGAATAGGAATGTAAATTATATAGGTTAAGACTCCAGCACATTTTCAGTTATCTCGGGTTCAGCTATCTTTCCATCTCGTCAGGCGCTAGAAACATGCACTTATTCCAATATGTTATACATATAAAGGTAACAATACATTAACACCGTGTCCAGTCTAGGATACCTGAAGCGCTACGCTGACACGTTGCAAGGTGAACAATGTTGCCGTACGCAATGATGATACTGTTATTGCCACAGGTATGGGGAGCACCTACCTCCAGAAGTAAGTATCTGTAATTCTTCTTCTACGTCTCGTCAATGCTCACAAGTGTGCTGTTGATTACACTGGGAGTTAAGCGAATCAAATAAGATGTTTGCATTGTTTTCATTTTTGCACTTTTCTGCGTGGGATAGTTTTACTGTACACGGTGTAACACAGAAGGGTCAGGTGGCACTAAGATTCAACTGCGTTTCTCACGGACACAGGACATATTATGTTGAACGAATTGCCA
>JAODUO010000124.1:327500-340000 GCA_025642075.2 Ridgeia piscesae
TAGGAACTTGCCGGTTCTGTCCTTTGGATTACGATAATTACACTTGTAAATTTATGTTCATTTAGTTATCCTAGTGCACAAATTGACCGTTTAAATTAATAAACAGTTCTTAAACAGTGATTACAATTTGACGTCCATAGATCGCTATAACCATTTCGGGGCCTGGTCGCTTGCCGCATTCAACCAACTTTGCGCGACGCTGTCTGTTGCTATGCGACTGCCAGTTGAATGAACATCGCTTAACCCTTTCAATTCTTCGGGGTGTTTACACGGAACATAGTTGTCATGTAGCTGAATAATTTTCTAGGGTTTGTGTGTGCTCTTTTCTAAGTTTGTAGTGTTTACATTCAATTATAATTCTAGCTACAATTAATTTTGGGTTAAGTTATTTTAAACAATACGAGGTTGTCCTCACATCGAACTCACCAATTGCCAAGTATTATCACAGTTGTATTTGTTGCGTGATACTATTATTTTGTGAACGTAAATACCTGGATACTTTAATCTCTTCCCACCCAAAAGTGTTAGTAATTGTCCAGTGCTATTAAATGTCTGAAATAGCTCAGTTACATTGTTCAGTTTGCTTTTGAGTTGTTATATTAAAAGTACTCGTCTGTGTTATTATATTACACAATAATGAAGTACAACAATGAGGCACAACTGTTACGGGAGCAACTGGCGAAGATGGAAATTCAAAGTCTAGAGAGAGATTACAGAATTCTAGAGATATATTACAAAATTGAACGGGCAAGCTCAGGCTGAGGCATGGTTGACTTTCGTGAATACATGCAGTTGAGGGAATGCAAAAGGAGAGAGATGCAAGATAAACGGAGAGAGATGCAAGACAAACTGAGAGAGATCATTGAAGAAACGATCACGAGAGATTTTGAAGAAAAGGAACGCAATGATACTCAACACAGGTCACCAAACATAGGTGGTGAAGGGAGACAGGGATCGTATGAGAGTGAAAAGATGGCGTATAAGAACCCTACAAAACCAAGCAGTCATCCTTTTGATGACAAACTCCTTCTTGACACACATCCCTCATGTTTGTTCGGAGCATGTATGAAGGAGGCAGCTAGCGACACACTAGTTCACAGATACACTCCGGTCGGCATGACACGTGAACCAGTGAGAGAGCTAGACACCACTGCATGGGAAGTTAGAAGTAGCCTTCCTGGATTCAGGTTATCTACGAAACCAAACAGCCACGATGCAAATACGAAGGATGGTAAATATAATTCCGGTCACTCGGGTTTGCTGGGAAATGGAACCCGCACTAGCGACACACTGGTTCACAGGTACACTCCTGTCGGAGTGAAACGTGAACCAGTGGGAAGAATACACCGTCACTCGTCAACAGAAGATAACTCCAGTTCATTTTCAAAGCCTGACACAATTCTCAATGTCGCTTATTTGAACAAGTCAAGTGTTGATCTAGTAGCATACAGGACAAAGGCAGTTGCTGTGGTGGCAAATACTGAGGCAACGAAAGCACAACATCGAAGCTTGCTAAACGTTGATCAGACAGACAGCACTAGTGACGACGTGCCACAGAGACTGACGACGAAAGAGGTGTCGGAAATGTTGCCTGAAGTACGTCCTAAGCGGTCAACTCTCCCTACCCTGATCCCTTTGGTAGCACGCACGATCAAGGCGGTATCGAAACGGTTTCAGTGGGAGCGCAGATGATCGGAAGAAGCTAAATTTGAGGAGTATGATTCATGAATGCACCCATGGGGTGGAACCCCTGACAGACAAGGTAACAATGTGTTCAATGACTACAATACAGAAAACATGTTTTCAGAATCCGTAGCGCAATTTAATGACACTCAGTTGGTGTCAGCACGAGCCCCAGTTCATGATGCTGCAGCCGGCACGGTGGCGCCACCTGGTCAGACAAAGGTTGAGACGTTGCGGTCGTTTAGTGCGCCTCTATGTACACGAGATGGCGGTCATGATCCATTAGACAGCACATTCTTGCGAGGTCGACCATGTGACACACCACGAAATGGAGCAGGGGAAACGCCGGCGACATCTAGAGCTACAGGAGTTCTTCCAGGAGCAGGTGAGAAAAAAGGAGCAGACGCCGCGGGTGGAACAGGGACAGAAGAGCACCAGTGCTCGGAGTCATTGTAACAGCGAAGTCGGTGCTGATCCTAATCAACACGGCACTGAAACACATCGCGAGAAGTCGAAGGTTGCCGACCATGGCAGTCGTGACAGCTCATTGGTGGATGAAGAAAGTCTTACGTCAGAACAGGTAGCAAACATTGCTACGTCTGACCGTCACAAATCAAGCGAGACTAGTCATCACGGTCAAAACAATCACCAAAGTCACGAGCGAAGACGTGACATTTGTGACAGTGACTCGCATCATGATGACCGCGACACAAGATATCGCAAGCGACGGTCATCTCTAGAAGCGAGGACGCCGTATTACGAACCGCGACAACGCAGAGAGGTCAGTCACCAAGTGTCGTCAGAGATCGCTATCGAGGCAAAGGCCGTCGTCGACGATCTCGGTCACACACAAACAGTTACGATGTTGATAAATCACGTCCCAGGAGTGTGACGCCGAAGAAAGGAGTCGGTGTGTGTAACCTGCCAACTGGGGTGGACAGTATTCTACTGCCACAAACGACCAGCATCAGCACTAACAATAAGCGTTGCCCGAGTCAAGCAGCCGTCGTAACGCCAACACCTCTCCGAAGAGTCGCGACGCCGGCCGTCGGAGCAGCCTGCGATCATCGCAGGAATCATTGTGCCTGCCAAAGTAAGTGCCGCGCACAATAGCTGCCCAAACGGCGGCTTTTGGCAACTCTGGTAATTTGCATAAATCCAAAATGGCGACTGGTCATATCTTAAACAATATTTTAGAACCACTTTACCTAGAATGATGTATGATACCTCTTTTTAGAGGTGTTGTGGTACGTGTAATCCATTTCTGATGTTTCATTTTTAAGTTCAAGGTCAAACGCCCTCGCTGAATGTCACGTTTAAAATGAAAACAGCACTTCTACCAAAACATAAATTTCACTCGCGCACAGCAGATACATTAAAGTACGAATGTATCCAGAAGCAAGTTACGCATGTGTCCACCTCATACTTTCAAAGTTGGTGATCGTTTTACGGCCACTCGATTAAAAGAGTGTATGGATGTTTACAATAAACTGAACGCGTCAAACAACCTTAATGGAACGGAGAATGGCTTAACAATCGTTAATTCACCTTTCAAAGCTACGAAATAGCCCTCTCTTGTTTTGTTGGGTTGATAAGTTAAAAATGAGATCACAAAATTGACCTACATATAAAAACGTTGGATTGCATGGTCATTTTTTTAGTCATGGCCGTTTTCCATGGTAAGTTTATGAACAATTGTTGACAAAGTATTTTCGTAGTGTAACTCGTAGCCTGCGTTGCATATGATTATACATTAACACAGAATGTCTACAACTGGAATATATTTATTTGTCAGACCGACCCGCAAACGTGGCACACAAACCGCAGACAAAGTCAACCGCAGCTGTCAATAAAGGGAAGTGCTTCCTCCCAGCTATCGATGTTGTCATCATGGATGTTCATCACGTGTTCTTCCGTATCGTGAAGCCATACTCTCCCGTACGGCTGTACCATCAGATCTTATCACATCCATCCAGGGTCGTCTGAGTCACTATACATATGGTAATGAGAAAATAATTGTCTTCGACAGGTACCACGATGTTTCTACCAAGGATCACGAAAGAATTCGGCAGGCTCGTGAAAGTACCATTATCTATGAACTCTCCATCTCTCCATCAGTCCTCTGCCCAAAAGAGATGCAACCCTGAAAAGCTAGAATAATAAACGGAACCTGGCACGCATGTTATCTACCTTCAATGCACGAGAGAATGCGATGATGGAGACCCGTGACGATACAGAGTTTGGTCATCGAACTGAGGCTGAGGATGGAAGGAATGGGGATGCTTTTGATTATATGGATGAAGAGTGGGATTAGGTAAAAGCTGATTACGAAGATTACTATACGTTACCAACAGTTATTACGATAGCGTAAGCCGTGTGCATAACATCTTCTTGTGCAGAGCTCTCTTTTGTCTATTGTTATGGATACATTCCATGTAAATCCCTACAACGGTTGTCACCCATAATTAGTTAATGCAACAAATTGCTTCACAGGGAAATATGGAAGCCGATGTTACTAATATGATACATGCAATATACATTATGAGTAATGTGTGTTACCAAATGTTTCAAATAACATAAACTATAATTGAATACTGTTTCTTTCTCATGAACAAATGTGTCAACCGTCGTAAGAATGCTTATTTATGTTGATGAATTAACACAAAAACATTAATTAGTAGATGTTTTCATTTATTGCAAACCGAAAGGTCAACTTTGACCTTCACCTGAGGTTCAGCTACTGTGTTTGACCTTGGAATGAAAGTAACATCAGAAATGGATTCTGCGTACCAAAATACCCATAAAAACAATATATCATACATAATTCTAGGAAAAGTGATTCTAAAATAAAACAATTTAAGATACTACCAGTTGCCATCTTGGATTTATGCAAATTGACAGAGTTGCCGAAAGTTGCCGTTTGGGTTACCAAGTTGAATTATGCCACAACATCTTCATCTTGACAAATGCTTCTTCTTGAGCAGGACCCCATATCCAAACTGTGTTATCTTTCAGAAGGTGATTCAGAAGACGCGTGACGCTGTATAGGTCTGGTAGGTATGAACGTAGGAAGAGGACCATTCCCATGACTTGTCGTAACAGTAGCACTGTTGTTCGTGCTGGCATGTCCTGAATGGCAGCGACCTTTTTCTGGATCAGCAACAATTCCGTCAACGGTAAATCGGTGACCTAAGATTAAGAACATGAGTTATGTTTGTCTGAACAAACACTTGTCTTTGTTCAGTCTGAGACCAGACATCTCGACAATATTCATGACAGTCTCTATGCTGCGCTACTGCTCCTTCTGGTCTTTCCCAAAGACCAGGACGTCATCCATGTAGCAGAACACGCCTTCTACCCATTCGAACAACTGAGACATCTTCCGCAGATTTCAGGCGATTACGTGATACCGAATGGCAGCTGACAGAAACAGTAGCGGCTGAATGTGTGATGAATGTTGTCAGTTCTTGACTGTTCTCATGTAGTGGTATTTGATAGAAACCACTGGCGGCGTGGATAGATATAAATTATGTCGCACCAGTTAGCTTTTATGTGACGTCGTCTTTTGTCGGCGGAACAAAGGTTCCTCGCTTAATTTCTTCATTTAGTTTCTTTAGGTCAACGCAGATGCGGACTTTTCTCGATTTCTTCATGACTAGCACCATTGGTGCGCACCATGATGTTGGCTTGGTGATGGGCACAACAACTCCTGCTGCTTGCAGACGGTCCAGTTCCTCCTTCACCTTGGGTTGCAGTGGTATCAGCACGCGCCTGACTACGCTCAGAGCGAACGGCTCAGCTCCACCCCTCAGCACAATTCTTACTGCCTCAATGTTCAGACATCCAATGTCACCGAATGTTCCCTCAAACTCGTCAACTTTGAGAATGAAGCCCATGTGGCTGGCAAAACTGCGACTCAGAAGAGTGTTTGCTTTTGCACTGACGACGACAGTACGGAAGTCCCCTAACTTCCGTGTGTGCTATGAATTATCCTTTGCTTTCGAGAGATCCTCCTACTCCCAACAATGTAGGTTTCTACAGACATGATTGATGTGTTTGTGCCTGAGTCAGTCTAGAACTCAATATGCTTGCCCAAGGCTGGAAGTGTCACCGTCAAAGCTGGGTCAGAGCGTTCACACTGTTTTCACTAGGAAGTAGTGCTCCGTAGACGAGTCTCGTGCAGACTAAGGAACTGTTTTGATATCATCGACATCTTTTGTCAGGGATACTGACGAAACATGTCCATTCTTGGCATATTTCCTGCATTCTGCACCAATTGCAGGACACGCATCGTCTCTAGTCGATCTGCGATTATATCTGCAAAATGTCGGAATTGACTGTTTGTTTCCTCTGGTTGTGGCGCGACGCTGTCTTTTCAAGCATTAAATAAACGTGTTCAATCTGCAACCGTTGTGATAGCTCTTGTCTCTGATATGTTCAACTTCATTTTGTACGAAATTGCACCCTCGTGTCATGTCGTGCAGGGTTCTTATGTATTGTTCAACTAGTTCTACCGGGAACTGGCACATCTGATTGAACTTTGCTCTTTCGTGGATTGTATTTTTCTTGGGTATAAAGTAATGGTGCAATTCCACCATTACGATGTCGTAATTTCTTTCTGGATTTTCACCCGCTATATAACCGAACGTAAATGACTTGTATATGGTATGGGCCTCGCGCCCCATAGCATAGACGACGGAGCGAATTTGCGCTATTTATAGTTCTTTGTCTAGCTTCATTGCTATTCGGAACATATCAAATTTATCCAGCCATTCCGGCCGTTTTGCCGACCTCGCGGTCTAGTGGGCGATATTACGGCATGACGCTACGACTTTGACGTTTTGCCTTTTGGCTATAATTAGCACTACCCGCGGTCTATTTTGTAATTTAATTTGGCATGATTTCCGGGTAATAAAACGTCATTATCCCACCTGTGACACCATGTTCTGTTCGTTGGCGGATACTTACTAGTAGTAGTACAACACAACAGATATAATTAACACAACACTTCACTCCAGATAAAATAGGTCAACCAGGCCGACTAGTCGCCGGATGGTAGCACTACTCCTGATCATGACATATAGAAAGTTCAAGACCCGTATAATCGCCCTTTTTCTTATGTTTGTTACCCAACCGTTCTTCTGATTGCATTTTCATCCACCCCTTCTTCTGATGTCATTTCCACTACGCCTTGTTCTAATTTCATTTTCCGAGTAAACGCGATAGCGGATTGGTGCTAAAGCATCAGCTTATTCTCCCGCAATATTAGTTTCGTTATAGTGTAGTAATAAATGAAGAATAAGTTGTTATATAGCGCAGTATCCAATCCTTGGTATTGCTCAAAAGGCTTTACACTCTATTCCCTGGCAGACTTGTTTAATTGAACACAATTTTGGTTTCTTTGGGAAGCATCCAGCCACGCTGTAGATAATGCGCGAAGACTATTCGTTCAGAAAATATCCATCACTGTGGATAGCTAGCTACTCATTCATTCAGCTGAATAAACTAGAGCAGTGCGAAAAAAATGTGCCCAAGGTTTCACACGGGAGGACACCGTATAAACCTGGGTCCTCTTAGTGCAGAATCCGCCTCTGCGCTACTTGTCTGTCAGTGTTTGGGGCAATTGAGATACATACGTGAATGGCATATAATTATGGTAGGTATTCTCCGAATAGTTCCATTGATGTATCGATGTTGCTTAGCAAATACCGTCAAACGTGTGCCACATGTATGCTGTAATTTATGCACTATGAGAGGTTACGTCCACTTAATAGTGTATTTCAAATATAATAACGGTTATCAACATTATTCGCAACAGCAAATATTGCAGGAAGAATTCCTCATCATTTTGATTGAGACACCAGTAAACCACGATGTATAGATACAGCAATGGCAGCGGTTTCGCGCTTATATTTATCCGGGCGTTAACTAATATCCAAGTGACGTTTGAACGAAAAAATGTAAAAATCATCCATATCAAAGCCTTTGTAGTATACATATTGCGTGTTGATTTAATTTTATAGTTCTCTCCTATAAATATAAACGAACGTTTTTATATGTTTGCCTGTATATATATATATATATATATATATATATATATATATTATGTGTGTGTGTGTGTGTGTGTGTGTGTGTGTGTGTGATGTGTGTGTGTGTGCGTGTGTGTGTGTATGTGTGTGTGTATGTGATGTGTGTATGTGTGTGTGTGTCTTTGTGTATGTGGGTATATGTGTATGTGTGTATGTATGTATGTATGTATGTATGTATGTATGTATGTATGTATGTATGTATGTATGTATGTATGTATGTATGTATGTATGTATGTATGTATGTATGTATGTATGTATGTATGTATGTATGTATGTATGTATGTATGTATGTATGTATGTATGTATGTATGTATGTATGTATGTAGTGTGTTGTATGTATGTATGTATGTATGTATGTATGTATGTATGTATGTATGTATGTATGTATGTATGTATGTATGTATGTAAGTGTGTGTGTGTATGTATGTATGTATGTATGTATGTATGTAGTGTGTGTATGTATGTATGTATGTATGTATGTATGTATGTATGTATGTATGTATGTATGTATGTATGTATGTATGTAAGTGTGTGTGTATGTATGTATGTATGTATGTATGTATGTATGTATGTATGTATGTATGTATGTATGTATGTATGTATGTATGTATGTATGTATGTATGTATGTATGTATGGATGTATGTATGTATGTATGTATGTATGTATGTATGTATGTATGTATGTATGTATGTATGTATGTATGTATGTATGTATGTATGTATGTATGTATGTATGTATGTATGTATCAGAATACAAATGTATATACTATCAGATTCAGCGGGAAGCGTTAGCGTCTTTATTTGTAACCAATGGCAAAAAACTAACTCGTGCGCAGAAACGTTACTTGGCTTTTTTTAACCCCAGAAAAAGAGGAAGCGTGACCGCGAAATTGCTGTTTACGTGATGACGTACATATGGAACAATGCTAAAGAAATACCATTGTTTGTTATGTGGCAAAGTTCAAATCAAGCAGCAAATCTTTCATAAACATACCTGTATCATTACCATTATTGTATAACAGTTAACACACAGTTGTTTTTTTCTGCAGAAGAGGTAAGTATACCTTATTATATAAAGGCTACACACCAAAAGAGAAAATGAAGTTGGCGCGCTTTGCGTTAGACTCGTTTTAATAGCATTTAGACGATATGTCATTCGTATATATTGAAAACAGAATTGGGGATAGGACGCATCCTTGTGGAGCACCGTCTATCTGGCCACGTACAGTTGTTGCCGCGGTCACTGCAGCGTGGCTGAATGCTTTCGGGAGAAGGCGTGAAAGAGTCCCATTAAAAAGAAGCTCACAGTATATTAACCTGTGAATGTTAAACAACATATATGCACAAATAGTCGTGGCATACCGAATATTATTGCCTTGTTTTCTTAGAATGTAAAACACCGCGTCAACACCACCATTTGTAATTAGTGACCGATATTCAGGCGCGGAATAATAATAATAAAGTAAACACTCTGTCAGCAATAGCGGCTGAAAAGTGCAGTAATAACAATACGACTAATAAGACAACTCATTAATGTATATTGGTAAAAGTATATATGAAAGCATAATAATGTATAATTATTTATTACATTTTTACCAATTGGAATGTATGGAACAATTATTAAAAGATAACATTAAGTAGGATAATACAGCAGTAAATGGCCTGCTGTGTGATATATATATATATATATATATATATATATATATATATATATATATATATATATAAATGGAATATATAATTATAAATGGAATATACAACCTGAATAAGTGAAATTATAACTAATTAAGATAGCTAAATAGTATAAAATAGATCATTTGAATAAATGGTTAAAACGATCCACAGTCCATAGCAAATAATACTCGTATGTGAATAGCAATGTCAACTATATAGGTTAAGACTCCAGCACAGTTTCAGTTGTCTCGGGTTCAGGCATCTTTCCGTCTCGTCAGGCGCTAGACACATGCACTTATTCCAATATGTTATACATATAAATGTAACAGTACATTAACACCGTGTCCAGTCTAGGATACCTGAAGCGCTACGTTGACACGTTGCAAGGTGAACAATGTTGCCGTACGCAATGCTGATGCTGTTATTGCCACAGGTATGGGGAGCACCTACCTCCAGAGGTAAGTATCTGTAATTCTTCTACTACGTCTCGTCAATGCTCACAAGTGTGTTGTTGATTACACTGGGAGTTAAGCGAATCAAATAAGATGTTTGCATTTTTTCTTTTCTTTTTGCATTTGTCTTCGTGGGATAGTTTTACTGTACTTGGTGTAACACTGAAGGGATATGTGGCATCAAGATTCAACTGCGTTTTCTCACGACACATGTCATTTAGGGTGAACGAATTGCCAAAATTGCGCATGCCCAATAATGGGGAATCTACAGAACTAATCAGCCAGATGGCGCAACTCGGGCCGCGTGATGCAACCGTCTGCGGCCATTTATTTATCCAACACTTGTCAACACACGTTATAGATAAGCATTATATTTATAACAGTTGCAGACAAAAAATACGTCATCAAAGATGAACTGACAACAAATTAAACAGCGCGCGCGTGTATAGACGCGAATACGACACCAGTCCAGACCGAGTTGCGTATCAGCGCCCCTTATGGATCATGTAGGTTCGCCATTATAACGTCGCTTTCAGTAGGCCAGCGACGCGTCATAATCAAGTAAACTTAACATTTTCCATTGCCTCAGACCAGCAACGACTATTCCCGACCATAATCGGATGTGTGGATTAAAGCCCACCGCGGGCTGGAAATCTGAGCCCCGCAGCCCGCCCCGCACATCCCAATTCAGCCATCTGCCTGTACCGCCCCGCAGTAACTTGGCCCGCATCCAGCCCGCACCACAAATGTTGCCAGTTAATTACTTGAAATTCATTTAACTACATTTTTCAGTCAGATAGAAATAATTATGTTGGAAGTCACTGTGGTCATTCATCATGACAACATTGAGCATATCAGAGAAGCTAAAATCCACTACCACATAGTCAATTGTCACCTTTGACCAAGGTGGACCCAGCTGTAGTTAGCAAGAACGTAGCTCTCTTGCAGTGCCCTGCCTGTCTTTTGATCTTGGCTTTCATGCCCCTTGCTCCCTTCTAACCAGCTGAGCTAGATGGCAGCTGCTAAGGCCTGCTATTGTGTCAGTGCCTCACTGGTGGTGCAATGTGAAAAGAAATATTTGCTGAAGGGAAGGAAGGGGATTCCAAGTCAGGTAGGATCTTCAATTCAGCTGTATATATATATATATATATATATATATATATATATATATATATATATTATACAGCTGATATATTTTTATTTAATGTAATACAAATATATATATATATATATATATATATATATATATATATATATAAGCTGAGGTGAGTGTTGGCTGGTGTATATTTAATGTAATACATATATATATATATATATATATATATATATATATATATATATATATATATATATATACATACATACATATATATGTATATATTAAATAGAAACCAACACTCACACATTAAGTGAAATTTGTATTAGAATCCCTCAAGAATAGTTTAAATTTAGTTATTCAATACTTATTAATATATTAGAACCAAAATCTTGCAACAAATGTTATGCTAAATATATTGAACATGGTTATCAAGAAATGAAGTTTTTGCTAAAAGTTAGCAATGCGAATGTGAGATCACTTAGACGTTATTTAGTAATATTTACACAGATTAGCACCTGTGGGAACTGGGCAGTAACAATGGGCACCACAAGCCTGCTGTGTGTTAGAGAAGGTCTGGCTCAGATAAGCAACCCTTTGTTCAAGCGAGGTATTTCTAATTAAATAGGTCTCCTTGGGTAGTTGTTTAAACATCACCCAGCCTAGCAAGACAGGGCAACCTTGTGAATGGTGATACTGGTGTTAAAGGGAAAACCCAAGTCAACTTGGCTGTGAGCTAGGCCTGCCATAATTGCCATGATTGTGTAAAAGGGCAGTAGGTGGCCATCTGAGCCACAAAACGTCATTTTGCTACTTTATTTCTGACTGTAGTGCGCTCACTTGTCAGTGATTCAAAAGAGTTTAAAGTGCTCGATTATGCAAGACCAAACCTTTGTATTAAGTAGAGAGTGTCTGAATAACATTATTTTCTGACCGTATTTCCTGTAACTTTTCCTACACAAAACTTTTACTTTTTCTGTGACTTCATTACTGCGAATTAATGTTTCCACACACCAATGAATGACTGAAGTTGGCATGGCAAAACAACGAAACAATGCTGAAAAAGCTGAGCCCGCAGTCCGCACCGCCCCGCGTATTTTGCCATATCCTGGCCCGCACCGCACTGCTTTGGCCCGCAGCCCGACATTTAATCCACTAATATACGTTCAATGACTACGCGAACTGCGATTGTTTGAACTTTCAACATTATCACGAATAATGAACTTAATTTAACCTTTGTACAGTGCTACAGAACTCATCTCCTTGCTTCGCCACACAGGGACACAGGTCGGGTCTAAGAACGTGTGCAAGGAACCTAGGGACCCTGGCTCCTGTACCGATATACTTCGCGCGTGGTACTTCGACACAGAACTGGGCGGGTGTCGCGAGTTCTATTACACCGGCTGTGGCGGAAACGGAAACAGGTTCGCGAACATCACTGACTGCATAAACACGTGTTTAGTTGCAGCTGCTGCTGGTGAGTTGCTCTCGTGTCCTCTACGTTTA
>JAODUO010000124.1:342500-345000 GCA_025642075.2 Ridgeia piscesae
CCAACACACCAACAAACACCCGCATCATACTGTCCAACACACCAACAAACACCCGCATCACACATTCCAACACACCAACAAACACCCGCATCGGTGCGTTCTTCGTTTTCGCCGGATATTTCCTTCGTGAACTAAACACGAAGAAAGTTTCCACTCTCCGCGTAAACCCGGTTACTGCTTCAAACATGTTATACAGCTTCTGTCGTCACTGGGCCAACAGGCTACGCTTGTTCAAGTGGCATAATCTGTCAGCCAGGAAAAAAACTGAGTCCAGCTTAGCCGCAGTATGACCGATTTCTTCAAGACAATTGATGACGTGAGGACACAGTGAAATAAATCTCTCCAGAACAGCTCTGTAACTGAGCCGGCGAACACTGCGACTAAACAGAATGCCACCATATTCTGCACCAAGTGGTTCTTAAATCAACTAGAAATTAGAAGCTTTGAATAACATACTGATGACACCATAACTCGATACAACATAAAAATAAAGATAAATGAATACAGAAATGCATAACGGGCAATTACATACGCTGCGCTACTCAAAAATTACGCACAGTTAGATCAACGCGCACGACTTATCGATTCATGGTTACGACAGTAATTATGTTAACATCAAACTGGGTTGAAGTCGCAACATAAATTAATCTCATGCTATCTAGTTTCAATTATAGAATTGAAATCAATACCTGTCTATTGATTCAGTATACTATATTTCAGTTTTTATATATTTCTTAAGCCAACTGAAACTGTTCGGGGGCCATATTTGGCATGCGGGTCAGTGTTTGCGAATTCCAGCAAAAATAAGTTAAATTTATTTTGTGACTACACATAATTACCCACCGAGCATCAAAAGCAATCGACTACTGAAGGTTATTCATGGGTTATTCATATACATATATTGGCCAAACCAACACGGAGGTGACAGTATTTACGGCAGACCGGGTTGGTTTTCACACTTTACGTTTGTTTTTCGACTTTACAATAACAGTTGTTTACGTATTGCTGCTGCTACGATTACCTTTAATACTTAATGAATGTGTGTGTGTGTGTGTGTGTGTGTGTGTGTGTGGTGTGGTGGTGTGGTGTGCGTGTGCGTGTGCGTGTGCGTGTGCGTGTGCGTGTGCGTGTGGTGTGTGTGTGTGTGTGTGTGTGTGTGTGTGTGTGTGTGTGTGTGTGTGTGTGTGTGTGTGTGTGTCGTGCTTGTGTCGTGTGTGTGTGTGTGTTGTGTGTCTGTGTGCGTGCGTGCATGCGTGCGTACATGCGTGCGTACGTGCGTGCGCGCGCGTGTTTGTGAGTGTGTGTTTGGTGAATGTCTGTGTGAATCCTGTTTATATTTTCCCTATGTATCTTTTTCTTTCTCTTGCTATGACCTATAAATCATTGCTATCGTAACTTTGTTAATAATATATTATCTTCTTGACTTGCCTGTCCTAAGGTGGGATTCATTGTTTTTCTTACAGTCCGTGGCAGTCTCAGTATTCCTGTAGTTCTGTGGCTTCTAATGTTTCTTATTACGTTTCAGCTATTGTCCAAGATTCACATGAAATTCATAACAATGAATCCACATTAATACCCACTTTGGCCTATTGTGTCATACAATGTAACAGTTCTCTGCTGGTTCTACACCACAGCGGCGACTGAAGACCCTGGCCTGGTTGATCCTTTCTGCAATCGAAAGGTGCCCCCGAGGTATTGCGACGACGGCCACTTGCACAACACATACAAACTGTGGTACTTCAACGCACAGTTGCGATCTTGCCGTGTGTTCTACTACAACGGCTGTGGATTGGCCGAAGATTATTTCAACTCCACGCAGAGTTGCTTGGTGAAATGCCTCGGAATCGATATCAAACCCTAGGTGACGAGGATGTCGACGGCGGTATTTGAACAATGGAATACCACTGGCGCTGAATTCACCCACTCGATTGCTGGCTCCTGTCAACTAACGAAGCTTGTTAACGTTCTGTGAGCCTGTGTAAATGTCAACTAGCCTCCTTTTAAAATATGTCAGTAATGTTGCTGTGTTATCATAATTGGTGAAAGTAACTTTATGATTACTTTGTACGTTTTTGTTGTTATCATCTCTCTATGTCTGGTGTCTATTCGGATAGACAATTTTATATACAAGACCGATCCTTGTCGTTATGCCGTCAGTGGCAATCCGTCGTTTTTTCGAAACACGGTGTTATTTGTACTACCTATGATCGACTGGTATTCTAGAGAACCACCAAGGGTAAGACAAGTAAATTTAAATCATCCAAATACTTCGCCTAAGCGTTTGTTCAACTGAATGCGTGTTTGAATTTGTACTATTAGTCCATTTGACAACCATATGAATTGTTCTAATCCATGAACGTTTTTGGCTGAATTAGACATGTATCGATTTTTAGAACAAATTCACCTTGGCTGCCCTAACGGCGGCTTTGGGCAACTCTGGTAGTTTCCATTAATCCAAAATGGCGACTGGTCATATCGTAAACAATATTTTAGAACCACT